>CATIWF010047873.1:0-57387 GCA_949630135.1 Balakata baccata
TGCAATTTGTGGATTGTAATGAAATGTGGGAGCTTGTTGAATTACCTGAAGGTTATAGACCTACCTGAGTTCTTCATTACACTTCCTTTCAAGGATCATACCGACGACAATCCTACAAAGGCTACTCATCCTGGAATGAATTCAGAAAGACTCTAAAAAGAATATAAAAAGGTTTAAATCCCGATTAATTATTAAAGGATTTACTTAGAGAGGAGGAATTGATTATAATGAAACTTTTTCTCCCGTATCCTCAAATGATACATTCAAAGTAATCATGATATTGGTAGCTCATTTTAATTTAAAGCTACATCAGGTGGATGTTAAAATTGTATTCCTAAATGGAGAACTGAATAAAAAGGTCTATAAGGAACAACCTGAAGGGGTTTCAGGAAGTTGGTAAGAAATATCTTGTATGTAGACTTAAAAAGTCTATTTATGGCCTAAAACAAGCCTTATGACAGTGGTACCTGAAATTTAATGGTATGATCACCTTTTCGGATTTTGTCAAGAGTAAAGTTGATAGATGCATATATTTCAAGATCAGTGGGAGCATGTATATCTTTCTTATACTAAATGTTGATGATATATTGCTTGCAAGTAATGATTTAGGATCACTACATGAGGTTTAGTAGTTGTTGTTTAAATATTTTGATATGAAAGATCTTGGAGAAGCATCTTTTATCCTTGAAATTGAAATTCATAGGAATATATCTCAAAACCTTATAGGTCTCTCTTATAAAGCATACATTAAGCAGATATTAAAAAGATTCAATATGCAAGATTGTGAGTCTTACGATGTGCCAATTGCTAAAGGTGATAAATTGAGTTTGACACAGTTTTTCAAGAATAAAGTTGAGAGAGAATCAATAAAAGCAGTGTCATATGCTGGTGCAATAAGAACCTTGATGTATACTCAAGTGTGCACTAGACTGGACATTGCATTTGCAATTTGTATTCTGTGTAAATATCAATCTAATCCTGAAATGGGCTATTGGATTGAAGCTAAAAGAGTTTTAAAATACCTTAAAGTGACCAAAGATTACATATTGACATATAAAAAGGTTAAAAATCTTGAGTTGGTTGATTATATTAACTCAGATTTTACTAGTTGTTTGGACGACAGAAAATCCACATCAAGCTATATTTTTACATTAGCTAGTGGGGCTGTATCTTAAAAAAGTGTTAAACGGTCATTAATCTTATCTTCCACAATGCAAGCTAAGTTCGTAGCAAGTTATAGTGCAGTTGTACAAGCTATTTAGCTACGAAATCTCATTGTAGAAATGTAAATTGTTGATTCCATTAACAAGCTCATAAAGTTGTATTGAGCATATAGAAGTCAAATATTAGACATTAAAAGAGCTAGCAAAAAAGAATGACGTTGGAATAGAGCATATTGATACGGATGATATGATAATTGATCCCTTAACTAATGGTATTCAACCTAATATTTTTCAGAGATATGTCATGAGTCTAGGTCTAAAATCGACTTTTGATACCTTGGATTAGTAGGAGACTTTTTGGTTGCTTTATGTATTTTGGTTTGTACTTTATACTTTAGTATAATGTACTCTGCTAAACTAATGATCATTAATGCAGTTGTATATATATTTTCGTTGTAAAATATTTGATGGTATATTTTCAAAGAAAAATATTAAACGTTATATTTTCATTGGAAAGTATAATGTAATGTATATCAGATTTGATTAATTAAAGTTTTAAAATTAGTGTCGTCTTAAGCAAAAGTCTGAGACATTAAAGTTTATAGTCTTGATTGTATGTCTTGTGACATATAAAGAATCACACGATATAAAGCTTTTGAGACATACAAAGATTTCATTTGAAGTCATAAAAAAATTTCTTATGCGTACCTAAATCACTAACTAACCAAAAAATCAACACATAAAGTTTGATTATAAAGTGAGTGTTGACTAATCTTACCACATTACCACGTTATACTCATGATTGATAGGGTTATTAATAAATGTGACCATGGAATGTGCCATATTCTTAAATAATGTGGTTTATGCCATGATTTATTGTCAATGATTTTATTGAATCGAGTGGGAATAAAAAGTCTTTTGTAATAGATTTTCAATTAATTAATTAAAATAGGAAAATGTTAGATATATTTTATATAATTATAATTGTGGACTCATTAATTGAGAAATAAAAATATATTACGAAATAAAGAGTCTTAAGAATCTGATCAATTTTTTATTTAGACAATACTTTATTAATTAATTTAGTGTTAATAATTAATGTGAGCTAAATAATAATATGAGTGTGATGGACAATCCATGATTATTATATTAAGTTGGCTAAGTTTCTCTTATTACTGACTTTCGCCCTCTATATAAAATTGAAAAGGAATAAAAGAAAAACTATAAAGGTTAAGAATTTTATCCTTCTGAGTCAAAAAACGAGAGAAATTTTTTATACAAACTCATTCAGATTGTTCATGTCACGATGGAATCGGCAAAATTAGATTCTTCTCTACATTTCCTATTTCGATTAAACTTATTTTGTGTTTTAAATTTCATATTTTTTATCATGGGTATAAATTTGGCTAAATTAATTTTTTATCAGTTATTACTATTGATAAAAAATTTTACAAAATGTGAATGGTTAACTAATTATAATAATACATCATAAATATAGGCAAAATGGAGATAGTAAATCTTAGGGGATGTTTGAAATTGTTGTTGAGTGTTTTAAAAATATATTTTAAATTTTTTATAAATTGTTTTTTTAAATATACGTTTGAATAATATATATATATATATTTACCTGCTTTTATAAAAAAAAATTTAAAATTCAAAACGAGTTAAAAATATATAAAAAAAAAATTTCTAAAACCACTTTTTTCCAAACAAAATTTCAAATATGATGTTAGTGAGTGAAACAAAAGAAAAACCTTAGATATGTTGGTTTGGGTCAGGTCAACACACAAGATTCAAGAAGCACCGGCGCACGCGCTTCCTCACTCTGATTGATCCCCCATGTGCTCCATGCTCCTATTACTGGAATTAAGGAAACATAATAAAATAGTAAAAAATATTGCCCATTAAAAAAAATTATTTCAGAAGATAAAATTTACCCATTTTCAATTAAAATTTTGTACAAAATTAAAAAAAAGAAATTATTCTATTAGTTTAATATTTTTTAATGAATTTTAATTTGTTATATTTTTATTATATATATATATATAATTTCCCAAAACCCTAATTTTGGCCTAAAATGGAGGGAAATAAGAGATAGGTTTTAAATAAAATAAATATTTCTAAAATAAAATAATAACAGTTGTTTTTAAGAAAATCTAAAATTTCTTTTATTTGTTATTTTTATATTATTAATGAAAATTAAATATTTTATTTTCAAGTTCGCTCTTATATTTATCAATTTAAAATTATTAATACTATGTTTAATTCAAAATTTTTAGTCTTTCAAAACCAAAAATAACAATTCATTTTTTCATAAATTTAATACTAATAAATAACTTTTTAATTATAGTAAAATTACCAAAAGCAACAATTAATATAGAACGGAGGGAATAAGACGAGAACGTTTCCACTAAGAAAAATTTTGAAATTCAAAAAGATAATTGTGATTAGTAATTCAGTAGAGTGGACTGCATCAAAGGGGAAATCGGAGATTAAAGTTAGGGAAACTTTTAATAATAATAATAATAATAATAATAATAATAATAATAATAAAGAAGAAGATAAAGTAATTATTTGAGATTTAAAAAAATGATTTTTACTTTTTTTAGGATTAAGCAAGTTTTGAAATATTATTAAGTTATTAGGAATAATTTTGGAATAAAAAAAAGTTAGCAACAATCTCTCATTCATCATTCAAAATCTCATAATCCAAATATAGGTTCGTTAAATTTGAATTTTGGATATGAAATATTTATAAAACTTAAGAGAGTATTTTATCACCTTAAAAGATTTATTATTTACTTTTTATGGGTAAAATGAAATATTTTTTCCAATTAAGTATGCATTAGAGGAGAAAAGGATAATAATTAATTTTCTTCCATCAAAAAGATAAAATTCGAATTTGAATTGAATAATAGTTTTTGATCGAGGAATAACCTTAAAAAATAATTGATTTCCCAGTCAATTTTAGTTGGATCACATTAATGTTTTCCTTTGGTCTTGGTACATATTATGCCATTGAGGGGATAAAAAAAACTTTTAAAAAAAAACCCCATCATATGATTTAATTAGAAAAATGTTGGGAAGTTTACAAATGTTTTTAATCACAAGTTTTTTGCAATAGAAATTATAGCCCTCGTTTTTTTCTTTTTCTTTTAATTGTCTTGAATTTGAGCTTTTTCTTGCTAATATCTTTCCCTATTTGGGTGGTTTAAGAGAATAATTTGGGATTGAAAATATTTCATTTTCGGATAGAGTTTAATTTTTATTCTGACCATGAATACAATATTATCATTTACCAACCGTATATTTTTTGGATGAATAGACATGCAGATTCCTCAATCCCTAAATCAATTAATCTTGGTTGGCTAATTATTTATGTATTTAGTCCGCAATTAAACCGTGATTTTAAAAATGTAATTAATGAATTGGGTTAATTTACATTTTTTTAATCTGTATTTTATGAATTATATTGAATTTTTATATTTCAATCCGCAATCTGATATGCACAATTCAATATATATATTACTAATTTCAATATTTTTTTATATTTATAAATATATTAATATATAATTTAATATATTAATTTAAGTACAATCTATTATAAAATAATCTAATTTATAATAAATATATTATAATTATATAATAAATCAATCTATTTAGTTATTTATTTTCACTATATCAAATGATTTTTTATCAAAATAATAGTAATATATTGAAATATATACAATTTTTATGTATCTAATTCAACTATATACAATTTATCTTTGTAATTTCTTATTAACCATTTAAATATATTTTTAATCGCATTAATTATTATTTTTCTGTTAATTAAATTAATTCAATTATAACTACAATTGGTTTATAGTTTAATTTTTTAATATCTGCATATATTTTGGTCCTGAACTATATTATTAGAGGATTGATAAAAATAAGAATTATATAAATAATTATAGTCATAGTTATCCGAAAACTAGGTCTCAGGCCGGTCAGTTTTGGCTAAGAGAATTAGAAGGTCTTTAGATCGCCCCCAAAATTGACGAATCGGTAAGTTTAATTGGTTTTTTCAATTTGGTGAATTGGAAATTCACTCAAATATAACACTTTTTTACATAGAGTGTAAATTAAACTTGGATCTTTAAATATAATTCATAAGCTTTTACCATCAAACGAGTGTGATATATGGTTAAAAAAATTATTTTCTTATATTAGTTTTAGTTACAAATAAATTTGTCTAAATTTATATAATATTAACTATTTATAAAATTATTGAAAAGAGATTTGTATAAAATTAATATTTAGTTTTTTATATTTTTATTATAAAAATAAAATATGACAAATAAATAATTCTTGAAATTATTTGATGTCTTTGAATTATAAATATTTATTACCAATACATATTATTAATAATTCAATTTATAACTATGCATTAATTTAGTTTTTCATAAAATATTAACGTTATTTAATAAATTTGAATTTACATATTTTTATTTAGGGAAATTACTATTTTTACCCATGTAGTTTGATGTAATACACTTGTATCCGAAGTTTGAAAAATATACGATTTGCTCCCTATAGTTTGACATAATATACTAGTAAAAAAGAATATTTTCTTTTGCTCAAGAGATATGATTCAGTAAATCAAACTTACAGGAAGTACTAGTGCAATATGTCAAAACTTTTGCTCATGAGGTATAGTCCAGTAAATCAAACTTGCAAAGAGTACTAGTACAATATGTCAAAACTTTGAGGGGTAAATAGTATAATTTTCAAATTTTATGGGGTACAGTATTATGTCCAATTACATGGACAAATCGTATATTTTTTAAACATATGAGAATACTACTGTATTATATTAAACTATATGAGGCAAATAGT
Source organism: Balakata baccata (assembly GCA_949630135.1). NCBI lineage: Eukaryota > Viridiplantae > Streptophyta > Magnoliopsida > Malpighiales > Euphorbiaceae > Balakata > Balakata baccata. The sequence goes on from CATIWF010047873.1 coordinate 6,042, forward strand.
AATTTTCCATTGTATTTATTTTAGTAATATATATCATAATAAAATTATCATATAAATTAGGGCAAATTTCATTAAAAAAAAACTATGAACTTTCGCTTTTTTATCAAAATAGTCTTATTCTTTATTATTTTTTTTAACTTTTAAATATGCATATTTTCAATTTTATATCAAATGTAGTATTAGTATGAATTTAATTTAGTTTAACAGTAACATGATACTCCAAACCTATTTTTTTTAATTTGGCACTACTGACATGTATTAATATGTATATGTGTTATTTATTTTTTAAAATTAATATGACAATTTTTTTAAAATAGTGTGACAGTAGTTAAAAAATTATATAGATTTACACAGAACTAAATATCAAATGGCTCCAAGTTTATATAAATATAAATACATCTACTATAAACTAGTCGTATACAGGCTAGGTCTATAAAAATATAACTATATCAATGCAAATATACTTTAAGTATGAGAGCTGTCTATATAATAACTAAATAAAAAAATAGGTTCGGAATGTCACATTACTGTTAAGCCAAACTAAATTCCTTCAAATACTATATTTAATATGAAATTAAAAGTATGTATATTTAATTGTTAAAAAAATAAAGAATATAATTATTTTGATACAAAAGTAAAAGTTTATGATTTTTTATACAAATTGCCCTATAAATTATTTTTAAAGGTAGTTATTTCAACATAAAATATTTTACTTGAGAAATGAATGTATGTAGAATATTATTTTTTATAAATTATTATTTATTATAATTTTTTAAAACTGAAGAATGTATAGATAAATAAATTATATTATTTTTTAAAATAATATATATAGATATTGACATTATTATGTAACCTAAAAATATTTAGAAATATATTTCTCTATTAATTTGAATTTCAATATTTAATATTTTGAATATATTATTGTGCATAAAATATATTTAATTTGAATAATTTTTATATTTTATTATATATAAAATATGTTAAATATTATATGTTATAAGAATTTTATATAGATTGTTTCGGCCCGTGTAACACCCTTTTGCCTTTCTAGTAACAGCCGAATAAAGATGATGTCATAACCTTTTTAAATCACTATATAAGTTCAATTATATTCTACACCTAATATTTATATACTCAAATCCGTTCAATATTATAATTAAATCTTTGCATAAATATAAATAAACTCATATGTTATATTTACAATTTGCACCAAAATTGAAGTCTTAAATTTTAATATTTAACTCATATTCTATATGCAATGCATATATACAAAATACAAAATAACACCAACTTGAGTGTGTGGTTATATATGTTGTGCTACTCATATATGATTTTATTGGTTATGTGACTCTATTTACAATTTTAATATTCAACTTACTTCAATTTACCACTTGCGCGGGAGAAAATAAACTTTCTTGCTAAGCTTATATTTAGTGGTGCATACTTTATAATAATAATTAATAAAATCAACAATAATAAAGATACCAACAATAGTAATAAACTAATAATTTTAGCATTATAAATAAAATTTTTAATAAAATATAGAACAACAAATATATTATTACTCTATATTTTGCTTACCTATTTTTTTTGAATAATAAAGCAATAATAAATTATATTATTTTTTCATTTATTTTCTTCACTTAACTACCCAAAATTATATTGTCAAGACCAGAATTTAGAGACATATATGAATCGTGACCTTACAGTTGTCATGACTTTACAATTATATAATAAATATATGAATAGCCGGACGTCATACATCATCTTTGAATAATTGGCTATACAGGCTTATTGTCTTTAATTGACATGTCAACTTATCTATCATATTCTAATCCATACACCAATCAAACTTTTCTTATTATATAATTTCATCCTTATATTAACCTTATTCATCAATTTACCATTTGTTTATAATTTCTCATTTCATGTAGAATTCTTATCTTCTTTCCTATGTTATACTTAGCTTAAATCACATATCAAGTAGTTACACCAAATAAAATAAATATTTAATAAAATAAAATAATAAAATTATACAATCCATTGTAAATCAAAGCATTTAGAAATGTCAAATATAAACACATTATCATATAATTTCAAAATATGATATTAATTATTGTCAATAAAGTATGCATAGACCTCTATTTAACTTAACTCCCACCAATATAGTCTTTGTCATTTTAAAGTCAGACTTCTTCGACATCAATGTGCCGGGCATAAATTTATTTAAAAATTAAACAACAATAATACATTGTTTTAATACCGAGTCAAATTAATTATTCTATATATATATATTGATTAACAACTATTATTATTATTATTATTATTATTATTATTATATGATTTCCCTCAATATTTCTCATTACATACTTCTTATCAGCACAATTAACTTAATACAACTCTCTAAATTAAATTTTATATTAATATTTAAATATGAATTTCACTCATTCTCAACTATAAATTACCAATATACTCACTAATTCACAAAAATCTATATTTTATTTCAACTTTATTTAGTACCTATTAATTTCTACCTTAGTTTATCCTTAAATTATAATTTTATTTATTTTATTTTTTTAATTATTAATTTATCATTATTATTTATTGTTTTTCCAATTTTTTTTTTTTTGCAAAACTCACTATCAGGAACTCTTTTCTTTTTCTAAATTTTATTTTTATTCAAATATTCATTAACTTAACTTTAAATAGCAAATTTTAATTATTCACCCCTTAATCAATTTTATATTTTTCCCCCATTATATTGCATGCATAGATATTTCCAAAATTCCTAAAAATCAAATTTTGAATTTTTTCATATCCTCCTATTTTATTTTTTTTTTCAATTTTTTAGTTAATTTCATTTGATTTCAACCAACTTTCACAATTTTGAATCATTTTCTATTAATCAAAAGTTTACATCTTTAAGCAAGAAAAATGAGATAAAGCAAACATTTGGCGCAATTAGCCCATATTAGCTAATGTTTTGATGTCTCTCTATTTGAGATTTTCTCTCATTTTATCTTTGATTTGCTTTTTTATTATTGTGATGGTAAAAATTTAAGGTAGAAGGGATAGCAGTGGAAAATTCTGGGGAGCTTTGAAGATTGGTTTTTTGGATGCATAAAAGGAAAAGAAAAATATGGAGGAAGAGATTAGTCGGTGGGGCTGCAGAGAGCAGTAAAAGCACTTAGATTACCACTTATCTCTTTTTTGTATAATGATTAAAATAATAATAAATTTAAAAATTGTAATTGTAGATTGATTGTACATGCATCGGCCGAATATCTGTGTATTATTATTTTTTTATTATTATTTCTTTTATATTTATTATTTGTCATTTAATACTATTATATATATGTATATATATTTTTTTTCTTTGGTTGTTTGTCTCTTAGTAATTATTATTATTGTTATTATTATTATTATTATAATTATTATTATAAATTTTTATTTTTTTCTCCTTTAATATATTTATTTATATTTTTTTTTCTAAATTCTTAATTTACTTCAACTCAATTTTTTAATTTATTTCTAATTATTTTCCGATTCAATCCTAAACTACTGATTCCTTTCAACAATTCTTAATTGAGTTCATAATCTTATTTTACATTTTATTGTTATTGGAATTTAAACTCATATCGATTTGAGTGCTTCCGATCCTGGAATGCACGTCGACTTGGAGTCTAAATTAACAGGCATCACAATTCCAATTCGATTCCTATACAACTTTAAACCTGTGATCTGTCGTCTTTTCCGGTTTATTGATTGAACCGATTTTTAAAACCTTAATTATAGTAAATTAACCAAACAACATGATTAAAATTATTAATAATTTTTATCCTAATTTAGTATTGTAATGTACTTTTTATTATTTAAAAGACATTCTATATAAAATTTAAAATACTTGAAAGAATAATAAAAATTTCTATTGTAGTTTTTATAATATAACTTGATAATATAAGTAATTTATACAGTGAATTAAAAGTTTTTACAATATTATAAATTTTTGTGATATATGATTATTATTATTATTATTATCATTATTAAATAAAAGAAAAATGCATGTAAAATAAAATCCCAAACTTTTCAATCTAATTCGGATTTGATTGATTTTTATATTTTCATAAATTTTGATTAAATGAAAAAATAGATCAAATTAAATATATCCAACTCAAACATATTTTTCTGAAAATAAATATACGGTCACTGAATATAAGTAGATGGTTACTGGTTGGCTTTCCATATTGCGTTGCACGAAAAATGTTACCGGAAATCCGGCAGTGTTAGGCCTCCTCATTTCCTTTCGGATTTTGGAAGCCTAACTTTTATAAGTTAGCTGCCTAAGCCCCACAATAAATAGCCCAGACCGTCATCTTCCAAAAGAGCGAGGCTGCCAATTTATTTATAGATTAGAAAAACATGTGCTCCTGTCTCATATTTTCGATGTGGGATACAATTCTCCTCTCATATACATGTATTTTTTTTTTATCCTTTTTCTCTTCTTTTTTTTTTCTTTTTATTGAAGGAAATAAAAGGAGTTGATTCTATTTAACTTTTTTAATCCAGAATAAGAATGATTTTAATTTTGAAAATCACTCGTAGAAATTGGCGCACTATGAGAAAAGGAGGGCATGAAATAAATGATTCCTTTGTATAAAAAAAAGTTGGGACAAGTAGTATTTTTTTTATCAATACTTTTTGTCTTAATTCTTGTCAAATTTATATCAAGATATTTATATTTTTATCCATTCACTTATTTGCATTGTTCAATTTACATTAAAATATAAACATTTTCAAATTGGGACAAATTGAAATAAAAAATGTTAACATTTTTTAAATTATATGTATAAAAGTAGCATCAAAAGCAAATCTTTACACATGCAAATGAAATGTTGTCCAATTTGTATTAAAATTCTTAAAATTAGGACAAATTAGAAAAAAAAGTGTTTTGAAAAAAGTATTATTTTCTTAATTATATGCATGAAAGTGGCATCAAAAGCAAGCTTTTGCACATGCAAACGTGTTGGAAACATGATCCGATATTGGAGTTATAAGGATGCTGATTTTTATTTTTACAAAATTACTATTTATCTTGAAATTTGATTTATTATATTAGAATTATCTAATATTTATAAATTATATGATCAATCATCATTTATATTATTATATCATAAAAAGAAATGTTGTCATTTCTCCATTATTAATGCATTTCTAATAGAAAATTTAACAAATTGATATATTAGTATAATAAACTAAAATAGAAAAAGTTGACATATAATTTTTAAACCTCAAGAGTACTAGTACAAAATCTTAGAGGAAAATAGTTTTTTTTTTTTTTTTGTGAAATGAATGTTTGATGATGTATATAGTTTGAGCATATGGGTCATTGTATTGTACATACTACAATGTGCAAAAATTAGCTGGTACTAAAATGACAAAAAATTGAAATTTTGCCCAATTAAAACCATTAAAATTGCTCCTATTATTATTCCATACTAAATGTGAAATTATCTACTTTTGAATACTAAAAATCATTTTTTTTATTTTCCTTTTCTTTTAAGAAAAGACTATATATCGTGCCATTTTTAGGTAATGCCCACATGATTTTTTTTTATTAGTCTTAATTTGCTCAAGGTAAAGCGACATGATAGTCAAGACTTAAATCACAAAGAAGTTCAAAAAACATAGGCATGCAATTTTTTATTTTTGTAATTTTAAGTATGTAGTATATTTTTTTTACGTAAAATGAATATTGTGTTTTGTATCCTTAGTAATTTTAAGTACATATCATTAACACCGTTAAAAAATACTGATGTGGTACTAGTTCTCTTTCTTACATGACTTTCTCTTTTTTACGTATAATTTATCCTCCTACATGCCATTTAACAATTCTACATGGTATTTTAATAATTTTAAAAAAATTGAAGTAATAAAAAATTCAAATCTTTAACATTTCTCCTCCAACCCACCCTTCTCCTCAAATCTCTAACACTTTTTCTTCATTAGCACGTCGGTGTTTCAGTCCCAAATAAACTAGAATAGATCCTACCATCACGAGCTCCAGTGTCGATTTCTCAATCTGGTCCTTCATTCTTTTACATCGAATTGACCTCCTATAGCTCTCTTTGTCAAAAGTAATATAGGCCCAAGCTCTCATCGTCGATACTCATGAGCTTAGTCATCCTTCACTCTCACATAAAGCAGTGGCACGATTTGGCTTGATTTTGGGTGAGTTCAACTATACAGTCTGTACCTACAGAACAACAGGTTATCTAGGTCAATTCCGGATTTGAAGTTGGAGAAGCTTGAGCAGTTGAGAAGTTTGGAGAAGCTTGAAAGATTTCAGGTATTAAAAAAATTTGGGTTTTTTATTTTTTATTTTCGAATAATTGAGTTTTCTTGGTTTTTTTTAATAACTTCGATTTTAGCTTATCAATAATACCATATATCAATAAATTATAAAGTTTAATCTTGCTATTTGTATCTTCTTTGAGTTTTCTTTTTTTTTTTTTCCGTTGAGTTTTAATTTTTTTTTTCTAGGTTTTGGTTTTTTCTAATCAAACAACTGGGTTGTCTCCTACAACTAAATTCTCTGCTACATTGCAATTTTGTTTTTTTTTTTCATAGGTTTAAGGTTTTTTTTATGAGTTTTCTACTTCTCAGAGGTTCCTCATTTGTATTTCGTGGATTGATCAGGGAATCACATGTGAAGAGAATAATAGAGTTCAAGTAATCTTATTAGGGTTAGAGATCTTCAAATCTAAGATTTTTTTTCGTGGCGGCCGTAGCAACAGCAACAATGGTGGATGTGAAAATATTGTTAGGGGTGACAGCGATGATGGGATTTGAGATTTTTTATTTTTAAATTAGTAACAAGCCATGTAGAAAAGAGAAAGTCATATAGAGAGATAATTAGTGTCACATCGTATTTTTTAATGGTATTAGTAATATATACTGTAACACTCTTGACTTTCCCACATGCATTATGACACACATTTCATTTAGACATATTCATTTTATAAATATCTATCACACGAAACACATGCATATGTAGTAATTTTGGCGTAAACATATTCACGAGATAGACTTGACACAGGTCGGTTTATCGCAGTAGTAACAAGTCGTACGTGTCTAGTTATGATTGAAATAAGGACACAAGATAATGAAAATGATATTAAATAAAAGGATTAAATTTGAAACAAATGAAATTTGGTATAGTGAAATTAATTAAAGTAGACAATTTGACTAGATAGTATTTTTGGTACTAGGTATATAAAAATATGTAGAGAAAATAATAATAATAATAATAAATTAATTTATTATTTAAAAATATCAGAAAAGTTTTTTTTTAAAAAAAAAGAGAAATCAGAAAAAAATTAAAATGAGATAAAATGGCTAAGTCAAAGGGGGCTGCTGCCTTATCCCTTCCAGCCATAGTCTCTTTCTTCTCTCCTTCGTTTTTCTTCAAATTTTCTCTCAAATTCTAGCAAAAAATTAGTCCTCAGGTGAGTAATTATTCCTTCTTTGTCGTTAATCATGATTTGGGTGTTGATGGGTCATGGTTTATGGTAAGAAAGTTGCTAAATATTATGTACCAAAGTTCTTGGATTCTGCTTCTGTACTACTAACTTGGGGTCCCGTTTTCTTCATGTTAAAGTCTGATTCTGAAGAAGCACAAGACACCAAACTTGTAGCTTTATGTCTTAGATTTAAGGCTATGTAAATGGTCTTGCATGATTTGGTTTCTGTGGAAAGATATTGGTATCGGACTGGAACTGGTTCCATTGAGGAACCTAGCTGAATCATCTACTGTTTTAATTCTGTTTCTATATGATAGATTCGATATTTGAGGAAACTCATAACATGAAAGTTGTAGATATATTGTTATCTAGTTGCATACAAAATTTCAGGATGAGATTATGGGCGGATGTTGAGTTATAGACAAGAGAGTCATGCTTGTTCCATATTTGAGCTGCCTGCTTAGTGTCCTAAGCAGATCCAGTCCGTTATTTGCCAATTTTGAGTTTCTTATAGACATAATCTGTAAATGGTCAAAACATGAAAGTTATAGGTACATATCTTAGCTAAAGTTTGGCACAAATTTCACCTCAGTATGTTATGTATGTTGTGAGTTATTGCCTTCACAAGTTAGACTGGTCCGGATGCCAGCCCTATTTCTGACCAGTCGAAATTACACTACCATATGAGAACACTAAAGGCATAATGGATGAAAGTTACATGAAGAATGTTCCATTTGGACATATCTATGTGTATACTAAGTTTCATTAAAATATGACTTACACGTTGTAAGATATGAAGAAGCAAAGTTGGTGTCCCAAAACTGTCTAAAGTTTAAAACATGGCAGATAACAGAATATATTTATAAATTCCATAAAATATTCTACAATGGTCCAATTGTTATGAAATTTATATATGTCGTAGCCCTATATGTTAGCTTTAATTAGAAATAAGAATCATACAAATTGGACTCGTATAGAAAAAGTTATAATTTAATGAACACATGAAGGTCATACTGTCATTAGACCAAACCATAGTTAGTGGTCCTTAAAATGCATATTTCATTTATTTAAGTTTCACTAAGTTTATTTAGTTACCAATTGACCAAGTATACATTCAATTAGGTCCATAGCATATTGGAGAGCCTCAAAGAAGTGAAAAATAGTAAGTTAGAGGTTTAGTAGCAAAACAAAATGTGAGTTTAATTATCAAACGATTTCTTTGGTACGTGTGATTATTACGTGCTACATGTAATGTGATTTGACTTGTTGCTATATGAATTACATGATTGTTATGGTATGGATATGATATGAAAAAGTGATACATGACTTAAACATGTGGTTAGGTTATATGTTTTCTTATATGAAATTATTGATGATTGAATATGCAAATGTGATACAAATGCAATTGTTGAGTAATGATTGTTGCAAATGCATATGCATATGGACTTAAAAAGCGTTGTGACTAGCTAAATAGCATTGAAAAGCAAAAGAAGAAGCCTATGGCCCAAACAAATGTTCAAAAGCAAAAGAAAAGGCCTATGGCCTAACAAATGTGCAAATGTTACAAATGATCAAGCTAGCTAGCAAATGCAAATGTTCACATGGAAACCTGAGACAGTGTTTATTTAGCCTAGTCACAACAAAAAGAAAATGACATAAGCATAAGCAAATGAAATGTTTATATGATTTATATTGATATGATATTAATAAATAGAATGACATGTAAAATGTGTAGGAATGACGATTATTACTTTTAACTGTGATTGGCTTAGTACTTTAGAAAGTTTTTGATAATTATTCTCATTGAGTTGCATCTCATCAAATTGCATTATTTTCAGGCAGAGTTGAGTGATTAACTCAATTTGGAGATACATATCATATAGAATACATGGATCACAGGTCTCCGGCCGAGCCTCACCAATCTCTCTTCTTGCATTGCACATATGTATAGGAACATGACATTTGTATTTTGGGTTGTGTAGCTGTATATTTATAAATTTGTAAATAAGCAATGATGTGTAAATGTGTATTTGGCCTTGACCTTTCTAACTGAAATAATTCAACATAGTATCTAAACTGTTAAAATATATGATATATGATTCAAAAAAAAAAAATTTTCCCCCATTATAACAAGATTATATCTTATTTTATGCAATACATCATAACATGATACACGTATAAGTGATAGCCACAGGTATAAGGTGTTACATATTCTTAAAATTGCTAATGATACAAACCACATAATTCATTTGCATAAAAAAAACCACATATTTAAAGTCACAAAAGTAGAAAACTACATGCATATTTTTTGAATTTTTCCTTAAATCGTTTACGTAATCCTACAACTCTGTATACATTGTAGAAAGCTTTATTGACTAACTATTGAGGTTTTATAATTATAAAAAAGAGTGACATCTCTTGCTGACAGACAATCTCAATAATGAACAATGCATGACATATAAGCATAGTTATAAAAACTGGACTGGTTTGGCCGGTTCAATTGAAAAAATTGGGATCCGAGCCTCATGTCAGTTGGTTTTGGCTTAGAGAACTAAGGGGTCTTTAGACCGCCCTAAGAACCAACGAACCGGCTTGGTTTGACCGGTTTTTCCGGTTAGGTGAATTGGAAATTCATTCAAAAATATAATTCTTAAGCTTTTACCATTTGACCACTTGTGATTTGTGGTTAAAGAGATCATTTTTTTATATTAGTTTCATTTACATATGAATTTATCTAGATTTACATATACTAATTTTTTTTATTAATATATATTGTACATAATTATTAGATATTGAACTCGTTATTAATCATCATTTGACTTTTATATAATTTTTTTATTAATTTGTTGTCTTATTATTGTATTTTATTCATAGTGAATTATGAGTGCATGTTTATCTCAAATTCCATCAAAATACTAATTTGTTCATTATTAAAAGTTATATATAAAATAGAGGTATTAAATATTTTATAGTTATTTTGTATGTTCTCATATTCTCAATCATCCATGTGCAATGCACATGATTTTTAATAATTGGATTCCTCATTATTAAATTAAAAACAATAATAACAATAATAATAACAACAACAACAACAATCTTGTCCAACATATAATCAAGTCATATTTAATTTAAATACTAATAGTTGTTAATTATATTTGATTCTTATATCATACTATATATAAAAAAAATCACGCTAAAATATAAATAAAAATAATAATTTTGTCCAACAAATTAATTTTAGTTACTTTTAATTATCATGTAATTAAGTCACATTTATTTTAAATATCAATGGTTGTTAACTATATTTGATTATTATATGATACTATATATAAAAAATCATGTCAAATTATCTTTCTCGTTATGGTTGTTAATTTATTTACTATATACAAATTATCTTGTACATTATATTTTTTTAATCAAGAAAAATTATTGACTATAAAGTACATAAATAGAATATCTCTTCATAGCAATTTGTAATGTAATCAATCTTGATTGGGTTCTTGCATTTCCTAATTTTTAAAAGATTTAACCTCCTCCATGTAAGCATACAATCAACAAGGCAACTTAAGTGCAAACTTGTTTCTAAAAATCTCACTTTTGTTAGTGACAGAAAAAACTTGGATGCATATTGTTTCTAACCTCTTAAAGATTAATAGCCACCATCCTCTGGGATATAATATATTTTAAAATTTTCAAAATACATTTATGCATATTCTAATTCTTTGATCATACATGCCTTGTTTGCTTCTAGCTTTAAATCCATGAATAGACAGAAATATATAGAGTCAGACTTTTGGACAGAATATAGATTTCATAATTTTTTAAAGAAATAACAATGGTAGCTAAAATTCGGTTTGATATTGGCAATATAACAGTAGCAATGGCTAAAATTCCTTGCCTTAATATGATATTTTATTATATAAAATCGATTTTATATTATTTATTCTTTCTTTTAAATTATTAAATGACAAAATTAATCCAATTAATTAATATAATTATGTTAGCTTTTTGGTAAATTTATCTGTATAATAGCTACAAATAGGGTTTAGTTGTAATATATAAATAAATGACATATGAAGGGCATTTTCGTAATTAAAAGTAAGAATTTAAAATATATGTATAGATGTCATGTGGTGGGAATATGAGAGGTATATTGGAAGGTTAAGAAGGTATATTTAAGGTTCATGAAAGATATATGGTTGGTTTTGGATCATGGACTTTGAAAGGAGTTGAAAAAATAAAAAAAAATGTGGAAAAACATAATTCATGACCGTAAAAGGGTTTTGTTCATAGCCGTGAAAGAGTTTTGTTCATAGCCGTGAAAGAGCTTTGTTCATAGCCGTCGTGTTTTGGGCTTTTTGTCCATAATTGTTCATGGCTAAACCCAAAAAGTGTCATGACCATGAGCCTAGCCACAAAGGGGACTACTATAAATAGTCCAAGTTCCATTTATTTCATTTAAACCTTATCCAAAAACTTCCAAAATCCTAGAAGTGCCTCAAATCTTTTGAAAACTCACTCTCCCCCCCATGATTTTGATTAGTTTTAGGCTCATAAAACACAAGATTTTCTATTCAAGAATAAGCTTTGTACATGAATTTGAGAGATTCACCAAGGAAGAAGATGAAGTTGAAGAGAGAAAGTGTAGAGCTTGAGGGAACTCGGGTCTTCTACAAAAACAACTTAATTTTCTTCCTTCTTTGGATAAGATTTCATATTTTCCCTTATCTTTTTACAAGTTTATGGTGATTTGATGACTTGAACCTGAAATGGGTAGAAACTCATTTGTAAACAGGTAAGTTTGATGTAGAACTTTGGATATTTTTAGGGAAAACACTTCTTAAGGCTAGATTGAGTTGATTTACATGTTATTAGATGGATTTAAGTAAGAAAGAACCTAGGCTAATGGTTTTTGAGTTAGGGTTTGAGGTATATGACATTATGTAGTTAAAGATGTTGATATATAGTATGAGTTAATGAGGAATAGTTACGATTATGTATAGGAGATGCCTTGGAAGGTGGAGTTACCACCAAAGAGGACTAAGTAAGCTTGAAAGCTTAGATTTAGAGTTGGCTCCATAGAAGGTAAGTACACATGTGCAATTTAATTTGCTAAAATGAAATGATATAATGTTGAATGACATGAAAATGTGATATATGACATGTTAATGGAAATAATTGGTAACTAAGATGGAAATAGATATATAAATAATAGACTAAATAAGTCAAAGAGCTATAAATGGTATATGAAGAAAGAAATTAAAGTTAAGGTTGATTAAATAGCGTGATTTTGGTATGCTAAAAGCACTCAAGACCCATAATCGATAAATACATAATTAATGAGAAAAAAGTTATATGGGAATTACATAAGAAATAACCCTTGAATTTGTATAAGATATATTAACTAAGTAAATGATAAAAATATGACATAGCATTCTAGGCATACATGTTATCAATGGCAAGATGTGTAGAATGAAATAAAGGAAATATGGAACTTGATTTCTCTAATATGACCATTAGAAGTTAGTAATGATATTTACGCATGTATATTGTAGGACCACTAATCCAATTGGGAACTTGTATCTATGATGTTAATTGATTGCTATTGGCATGCTACTTGTATATATAAAGATAATTTTTGCATTTTGATAGGAATGGCTACATTTGGTTAACCTTAGTGCCTTGTGTGAAATTTGGCATTTAATGCAAAATATACAAGCTTATATGATTAAAGCATGATATAAATTATATGAAATGGGCAAATACATGAATGATAGAGGCATGTTCTAATATGATGTTATACCACATGAATACATGACTACGAGAATAAATATGTTAAGAATATGTGATTATATGTTATGCACATGAATTGAGGCATATGAGAATATTATGAAAAACAAAAAAAATGTATTAATTGCCCATATCTCCACCTGTGAACCAGAATTAGGATAAATGGTGCACCATTAAGGGAACTTACGATATTGAACCAGTTATGTTTTCTTAGGGACAGGGTAGGTTAGACTCGTAGAGCGCCCTTGATCCCATTTACATACAGATAATATATCGTAATCAAACAAGGTGACTTAAGCTGATGGAGCGCCTTTAGTCTTGTTTACACATAGAGGATATATCATAATCTGACAAGGAAGCTTAAGCTCGTGGAGCTCTCCTAACTGGAAATCAGAGTTAATAGGGTGGTTTAAACTTGTGGAGCACCTATATTCTACACCATATATTCGAACAGTCTAGTGAACAAGATTTGGGCTAATGACTGGAAAGTTTGATATGCAAAGTATTTGCATGTTAAAAGGGATTAAGACGATGAATTAAATCTCACAATTGAACAAAGGTAGGCAGTGGTTACTAAACGAAATGAAATGTAAAATGATATGATTATAAATAATATAAGAAATTATACGCTACTCTTAGAATTGATATATGATCAAGCCTCCGGGAGATCAATGTGTTGACTAATAATACGGATAATTAAGTAAAGAAAAAAAAAGTATATGTGATCTACGGATCATATTAACATATATAAAAGAGATAGAACAAATATGTAATTATTGCATAATAGAAAATGTCTCAACATTGTTGCAATTGTGTGTTTCACATATGACCGCATTGCAATTATATTTATGATAAATGATGTAATTATATGTTTTGTTGTTTATATGCATATGTGTAGTAGTACTAAGCTGTGTATAGCTTAGCGTGTTTTCATGTATACACAAGTTAGGGAGCTAATATAAAGTTAAGATAGCAGTTAACAACGAAGATGTCTAAACCTATGCTAAGAGAAGACGATGAATTGCCCAGATTGTAGACTGGCATTTTCATAGTATGCATTTATTTTTTGTTGCATTGATTTATGGGTTGTAATTAAGTTATATCTGTCATTTATAATCATGTAATATGAGGTAAAGTAAAGAAAGGAAAAAAAATAATTATAGCTCAACTAGATATGATTGAGATGCATGAGAATCGGGTCTTATAAAAGCCCATGATATTATATCATATGTGAATGTAGAAACAGACAGGAACTAGAGTTAGCTAGTTCAGTGTATATTCAATAAGTTAGATAAGAGAGTCTAAATAAATATATATGCATCATATATGATAATAATTTATAAAAAAAATTTAAATTTGAACATATTATAACTACCCAGATTGTTGCACTTCCTATGTATTAGGGGATATATTCCTAATATATGGGAGAATATTACAATCTGTCTCATTTATTCTCACTTTTATATATAGTATGATATATTATGTTTAACATAAAATGGTTTTTGAAAAACAAATAACAAAAAATTAAAAATAAGTTTTTTATTTAAAAAAAAATAAAAACTAAAAATACAAGGTGATATTTTGTTTAAATAACACTCTTCCTAAAAACATTAAAAGTTAATACACTATCCACCTCAAAGTTTAAAATTTTAATTAATAACATTTTAATTCCCTAAATTAAAATTTGTCTTGTAACATTTTATTCAATAAACAACCGAAAAACTTAAAATGTATTTAGTTTTTGACAAAACAATTTTTTAGTGAACTTTTTAATATTAGTTATCTGGTTTTTTTTATATATCAAGCATAGTTATCTAGTTCTAATAAAATTTGATTTCTATCACTAATAATTAAATTATTAAATGACAAAATGAACTCAATTAACTAATACAATCGTCTTGGCTTTTTGATAAATTTGTCTATCCTCTCCATTCTCACTTTTATATATGGTATAATTAACTATTTATAAAATTATTCATATTATTGAAAAGAGATTTATATAAAATTAATATTTAATTTTTTATATTTTTATTATAAAAGTAAAACTATGACAAATAAATAATTATTGAAATTATTTGATGTCTTTGAATTATAAACATTTATTATCAATACATGACTATTTATTGTATTATCAATAATTCAATATATAACTATGCATTAATTTAATTTTAAATAAAAGTATTAACTTTATTTAAGAAATATATATATATATATATATATATTTAATAAATTTGAGTTTACATATTTGTATTTATATTATTAATATATATCATGATAAAATTATCATATAAATTATTCTTAAAATTAGTTATTTCAATATAAAATATTTTACTTGAAAAATGAATGTATGTTGAATATTATTTTTTACAAATTATTATTTATTATATTTTTAAAAACAATAAAGAACATGTTGATAAATAAACTATATTATTTTTTAAAATAATATATATAAATAATATTATACTTAAAAACATTGACATTATTATACTTAAAAATATTTAGAAATATATTTATATATTAATTTGAATTTCAATATTTAATATCTTGAACATATTATTGTGTATGAAATATGTTTAATTTAAATAATTTTTATATTTTACTATGTATAAAATCCGTTAAATATTATATTTTACAAGAATTTTATATAAACCGATTCGACCCCGGGTCGACTTTAAACTCGTGACCTGCTGCCTTTCTTGATTCATTGACAACGTTGCATAGAAGGGGTATAGAGAATAGTGGAATACTTTTTGATGGATGAACAAGAGCAGTAGCAGCAACTGCAACCAAAACCAGGAAAATCAAATGTTAGTAGACTCATGGATGGCTATCCCTCTGAGATTACGAGGAACCCAAATCTTTCCATTACAAAATTTCAAGTTTGGGCAGAAGTACTGCCACAAAATGCTCGAACATGTGATGATGGTCTTTATAGAGCCATTGATACCTACCTCAAGGTTTGCTTTTACTTCTTTGTTTCTTGTATTTTTGGCTGACAAATAAGAAAGCCAAAAAAATCTAATATCCTTTTCAGACTCATCCTTCGCTATCAGAACATGACTGGAAAAGCTACGCAAAGACACACAAATTATCGCTTGATGCTTGCATGCATGCTGCACAAATGACAGATTGCCTCTAAGAATTGTGATCCAGGTAAAATTTATGAATTATAAACTGTAAGTTCAATTTTCTTAGTTTTTCAAACTATATGCTAGCCCAGATATCTGCACTATCAATATAATGATTGAATTTCAACCAGCTGTAAATTAGATGATAAATGATAAATGACACCATCCAAGTACTGAGAAGCATACCACAAGATCATACGACATAACTTTATGGTGCAAGGAAAGAAAGGTTGACCAGTAGAACTGTTAAAAAGAAAAGGACTGCAGCTTATATAATGCATATAAACAAGGGTCAGAATTGAGCTGCTACCAATAAAACTCAAAACCTTTGAAATTTTCTAGATAACACCGATACAAGCTTGTTTTATCAGGCCTATCATATTATACAAAATTTTATTGACTCCTCAAGCCACTATGTTTGTCCCTTCCTCTTAAGCTCCAACTATTGCTATTATCATACAAGTTTGCTCCATCTTCACACGCGTGACCAAACTATATAATAATAATCTCTACTTGTTCTTCACTATGTCCTAAAAACTTCAATCTTCTAGCAAAAAACACTCTGATAGATTTGGAGAGAGGCCATGAATCAAAACATTTGAAACCAAAAGAACAAGTCTTAGAAAGGTAACTTAATACAATACTAGGAAGCTAAGAGCACAAGTCTATGAGCTTTCAAGTAGAAACATATCAAATACATAATAAATAAATAAATAAATAATTACATTAGTTATCTAGGATCTCCAAAATGCTCTCTTCTCTAATTTCCTTTTTCATATATATTTTCCAATTAACTGCATGTCAATAATTGTTGTACAACAGTAGATAAAATATCAATAAACAAACTATTAGAATAATTATTTACTTCACTGGTCAGTGGCTACACTTTTACAGTACATTTCTGCAGATATTCTGCAAAGCATGGGAGCAGTACACTGTACTTAAAAACAGAAAACTAAAACCAAAAATCCTTCCTCTTAAAATTACTAAAGCATTTTACTGCCTTCATATAGAATTAGAACTAACAGAATTTAATTGCATGAAATTGAGAGCCTACATTACATGACAAAAACATATTTACTCAAAGTGAACAGATATCTGTTAGACCTCCCATAAAGAATACATATTCCCGCAGGACGGGCAAGAAGGGGAAAGTGCTGCCACCTGGCACTAATTAGCTACCTGTGCTGTTTGGGGAGGGAATTTTGTTAGTTTGTTATGCCTTGGGATTGGAAAATTACCAGAAATAATGGTGCAGAATGTGTGTGAGTGATTATGGAAAATTTTATGTGAGTTGATTGGGAGAGTGGGAGTCTCTCGAATATCTCCCTTAGCTTTGTATTTCCTTTCAGTTCTATTTCCAGAATACAGCTCCTCTTATTGCTGTTCTTTCCTCCATTGTTGTGTCTTGTTTCCCTTGTTTTTGCTGTGCTGGGTTGTGTGTTGTTTGCAGGTGCAAAGGTGGTCCTTATCAATATCTTCTATGGAAACTGCATAATTTACTCACCAGAAACAAACCCTACAAACTCAACAGTTATGACCCCAAAAAAAAAGTCTATTTCATCTTTAAAGAAAAGGAAATGGACATGCAGGTGTTGTTCTCAAAGCAAGTAAAAATGAGGGCAGCAATGAGAGGAAAAGAGTCAGTAGCAAGTGACACTAACTTGGAACAAGAGGTGGGCCAAACATCAACAAAAACAGAGATCATAAGCCTGAGAACAGAACTTGAGAATGTGAAGGCAAAGATGGCAGAGCTTCAGAGAGACTACTCTGAGCTGCAACAAGAATATGAAAAGCTAAACAAGCACCAAAAAAATATATCAGGCTGGAGTATAAGTTGGAAAAAGATCAGGAAATTATCTCTCTTCCATAGAAAGATAGATGCAGATGAAGGGTGTGAAGGGAAGCAGGGATCCAATCCATTGGCTCACAGAGTGGGTTTCAGAAGAAGACAATCCGTTTTATAGCTTTATAATATAGGAAAACGAAAGAAATAAATAAATTCTCGATTGTAATCAAACATATACGTTCCACAGTTCCACTATTTTCCTAAGATAAGGTTCATATTCTAATCCTTAAGTCACTCTAGACATTGTATTATCCTGCTTATTGTAAGCACTCAGTTTTTGCTTGATCTATGATTGCTCGATGATGATAACCAGAAAATTTCATAAATGTTCTTTCGAGTTTCAAGGAAGGAAAGTGGCGTAAAATCTCAAGGAATTGGAATTGAATTGCATAAGGGATGAATTGGGAATATTATTACATAACTGTGACTTATGTGTGGCTTATACACACATCTAAGTAGATTGCTAATCCCAAACCCTCATCTCTGAAGATTGGTGGCCGGTGCCCTTCATAGTTGAATTGATTTCTGGTTCCTACTAGTGATACAGTTATAACACTTATCAAAAGTTTTCACTTTCTCAAGAGCATGAAAGAATCAAAGAACAACAAATTATATACATTCATTAAACTGTTGTCATTTTCTAGTGAGTCAGAGCACTCACATAAAATGCAAAGGTTGACTATATATATATATATATAATTTTATTAGAAATTAGAAATTAAATAAAATTCCAATTTAATTTTTTTATTAATTCTATTAATATTAATTAAATTAATTAAAATATTAATTTGAATTTATTATTAATCTGTTATATATATATATATATACACAAAGTGATGAAATTTGCTGAGCAATCAGGCAGAATATCAATGAACTATCAACGAAAACTTGTCAGTATGTGATAAGGAGTTGAAAATCCTACTTCACTGATTATATGCAATATGGTTATTTGATGATAGGTAAAGGACCAGAAATAACATGAGTATAAGGGCCCAAAATCATCATTCACACAAGAAACTCACAGTTCAGGACATAGTTGCATAAATCATAAATCTAAGAGCATCTCATGGGTAGATTTCATCAAGGCAGACTAATCTCAACCAATTTTCAAGGGAAAACTGGATCACCACAAGTCAAAACCAAAAGAATATTTGATATTCATAGCCACCCAGAAATATTATCGATAAAGGAAAGATTGCCAAAACAGGATAACACTATGAAGAGAGCTAGATATTCAGAATCTCATTTATCTGTTTTCCTATGATACTACTGTATACAGGTAACTATAATTAATTCAACAAATCCGTCACATCACAAATTCACCATCACTTGACCTTATTGTATCAGTTCAGGTACCAAAAGCCTGTAACAGATGAAACTTCACTCCGTCAAAATAAGTAGCCAGAGCGTCAGATGATGTATGATTTATGAATATGTTCTGTCTTAATTGATATAAACAGATCAGCAGATTCTAATATACCACAGGACGAATGAAAACTGCCTCTGCAGTATCCACACCTCAACCAATGCCTCCCAAAGGAAAAGGAGTAATTGTTTAGACACAGACTGAGAATTTAATGAACTACTTCATCATTACAATATACATCACTTTGCCAATATAAATAATTTCATCTCTTCATTTCACGCTTAGTTTTCACCAATCTTCATTTTCATGAAGTCAAATTCTAAGTGAATACAAAGGCAAAAGAATGATATTGTAGCTGCAGCGATGATTGATTCGGGAAATCCTAGCAAGTTTTAAGTTTGAAATGGCCACTTAAAAGCCCACAACCATATGAACATGATCACAGCAAATTCTTGGGTTACAAAAAATTCTTTCAGATAAATAGGAAAAGAATACAAGAATGCTGAAATTAAATTCTTAACTTGCGCGCCATGAGAAAACACAATACTTGTTGTTACTATATAGCAGCACAACAGTCAAACAGTGCCACCAAAAAGTTTCAACAAGTTCAACTAAAACCCTAATCATCAAAGAAAACTAACATTTCCACGAAACTCATAACAAAAACAAGAATGAAAAGGAAAGAACTACCTAGAACTCCTGATGCTACCCCATGGAAACTTGGTCGTCTCCCCAATGGAATCACGAACAGTACCGCGACCTCTCCAACTTCCCTTCTCATTTGCAACCCTCTCTTCCTTCTTCCCGTCGAGCCAATGCTTTTTCCCTTCACCATCATCCACAATACTAGACCTCCTCTGCTTATTCACTCTCTCCTTCTCCTCTTCTACAATCCTTAACGGAAACAAATCAGGAGATATCGACAGCGGATTTCTCAGAGTAATATATGCCTTCTTGTAATCCGGTTTGGCGATCAGAAAACCGCCGCGCTTCTTCTTCTTGCCTTCCATGTTAAGGGTGCGTACCTTGTCGACCTCGAAGCCGTAGAGGGATTCAAGGACGCGCTTGATTTCGATCTTGGAGGCAGAAGGAATGGTTTTCAAGGCGATTTCCTTGATGTTGTCGAAGGTTGAAGGCATTAGGAGCTTGATCGGGAGATTAGCAAAGTGAACCACTCTTCTTCCTAGTCTGCTCCCCATCAATTCGTGCTTTGGCTCCACTGGCAGTCTAGCACGAGCTAGTAGCTAAAATTGTTTTTATGCATTCGCAGTGCTTAATTTATTTGCTTCCCATAAGTAGCAAATGACGAATTTGGGCTTAGGGTTTATTATGGATTCGTCAATCAGTTCATTAAAGAACATTATTTTTTATTGTTTTTTCCAAAATGAAAATCAATTTTTTTTTAATTTTTATCGAAAATATTTTTAATTCTACCGAAAACTTTTTCTCTCTCCTTTTTTCAGTAAATTTTTCAGTTTCGGCACCATTCAAGATCGTCACTGATTCTGCGATCGATCACTATCGAGTACAATGACCGCCATTTATACAAACTGATTCAGCTTCTATGACCTTTCTTCTTCTTTCGTTCCTTCAATGTTCATTTCGATTTTTTCTTTTAAATCTTTTTTTAAATGGATTTAAATTGATTTCGATTATTATTTAGTTGAATTTTTGTTTATTCGTCATTGGTTACTAAGTGATTTGCTCATTCAATCGTCATTTGTCTCTATTGCTGTTGATTTTTTTTTATTTTTTATGAAAATCATTAAGATATCTTCAAAGTATACCCACGGTATCCCCAAAATATACACAAGGTATCTCCAAAGTATATCCGAAGTATTCTCATGAAATTCCCAAAAGCATACCCAAGATATTCTAAGAGAATTCTTCTCAGGAAATTCCTTGAAAATATCCAAAGTATCTCCAAAATATACTTAATATATTTTCAAAGTAGTTTTAATATATATCAGAGTTTAAAAACAGAGAGTGCGATAATGAAAGGCATTTCGAAGATATCTCCAAAATATACCAAAGGCATTTCGAAAAGCATACCAAACTGTTTATTTGAGATTTTGTAATGTTTTAAATTTTGATTGAATCTTCTTCTTCTTCTTCAATGATTTAATTGTTCTTGTTTTTTTGTTACTTTTTGGTTAAAATCAAACTAAGATATCTTGAAAATATACCAAAAGTGTATCGAATATATATTGTATGGACATATTTTGGGGTAATTTTGAGATTTAGGTACTTTTGTAATTGATGAAAGTATTTTTTGGTAAAATTAAAAAAAACATTAATAGAAGGTAAAATTGTAATTATTTCTCATTTTTTTTATATTTATGAAAAATTCCCTTACAGATTTTGAACAAAATCATATTAAAATACATCACCTAAAAAAATAATAGTATATTTACTTAGATACAAATAATAGTTCAAACCTAAAAGGATTTAATAAAAAATACAAGATATAAATTAAAATTTTACACACATCTTTTACAAATAAGTTTTTGAAAATTAAGTTTAAAAAACTTTTAATTATAAGAGCATCTCCAACAATGCTCTCTATCTCACTCTCTATTATATTATAAAAAATTCACTTCATATTTTAGTTTGTCTTCAAAATTATGTGCACTTCAACAATACTCATTATCGCACTCTCTATTTTAATTTTTTATTAATAAAACTATCAAGAAAAAAAATAAAGAGAGAGAGTAAGAGACAAAAAAGAAAGAAAGAGAGAAAAGAAAAATAATAAAATATTACTTAGAAGCTCTTTGTAGCTCTTAAATATGAAGAAATAGAATGTAAATTTTAGAGAATAAGATAGGTAAGGAAAAAAAATAGGGGGACTATTGGATAACATAAAACTCCTAAATATAGGTAAGGAGAGAAATAGGGAGGTTGTTAGGGATGTTCTAAATATAATCATCAACGTTAAATACTTTAATTCTCTCTCCTAAAATATGGAGTTTCTCTCTCTAGACTAGGTTTCCCAAAAATTCTAGTTCTAGGTTTTTTCGACTACCGATGTTGATGTTGTTGACCAGTTTTTTGTCCCTGTGTTGCTTTTGATCTCATTGCTTTCTTCTCGTGTCTTTTCTTTTGTTTTCTTCCTTCTTCTTACCTATTTTCTTTGTTTTCTATTCTATGGTTATAGGTTGTTCCTCTTGTGTGGCTCTTTTTGTTTCAGCCAATTTTTCATTAAGTTGTGTCTCTTGACTATGGCTAAGGAACTGGAAAATCTATGCAAGAATTTATCTCTTACGGATAAGGAAGAGAAAATCGTTAATTTGGGAGATACAAGAGACTTTGATGAGGAGAAAAATAGGGATCTCTGGTTAGTGGACAGGATTTTATTGGGTAAGCAGTTCACAACCTAGATTATTATAAGTGCTATGGGGTGGCATGGAAGGTGGACAACGACTTTAAAATCGAAGCTATTTCATCACAGGCCTTTCTTTGGTTCTTTCAATCAAAAGCAGACAAATTGAAAGTTCTTAGAAATGGCCTTTAGCATTTTAACAAGCACCTGATTATTCTAAAGGAAGTGGATATAGAGGTTTAGCCATTAGATATAGAATTGAATAATTGTGAAATTTGGGTGCAAATTTATAACCTCCCTTTATACTGTAGAATACATGATGTTATGATGAAAGTGGGTTCCAAAGTAGGACGTGTTGTTAGAGTTGATAATAATGGTAGTCTTCTTTATAGGAAATATATCAGCATTAGGATTGACGTGAATGTGTACAAGTCGCTAGCAAGGGGAATAATTGTTTTTAATAGCGAAGGAAAAAAATTTTGGGTTTATTTTCATTATAAAAGGCTCGAGAATTTCTGTTGTCGGTATAACTTGTTAGACAATATAGAGGATGAATGTGAATCAAAGTGTGACACAATTAAAGAGGTTAACTGGCCATATAGTAAACTTCTTAAGGCAATGCCTGACAAGAATATTGTTAAAAGCTCATGCACTAAGGCTATTAATGAGGATAAGAGTGAGAAGGGGTCCCAAGCTAAAAGTAAAAAGGATGGAAAATTTGGGAGTGCTCAAAGGAAAATTTTAATAGAGGTGGAGAAGGGATAAAGAGATATCAAAGTTAGCAAGGACGTTTCAAGCTCATGAGAATGATGGAACTGGTGTAGAAAGGTCGGTTATTGATGGTTTTATGGAATCTAGGAAATTGTATAGTCTTGAGATAGCCAGTGACTATTGGCAATGATATGATACAAGCTGAGACTAGGGAAATGTCGAACACTTATAAGAAATATTGTTTTGTATAATCATAAGACTAGGGCAATGATATAAGTATTTCACTCATATCTTACTGTTTTGTATGGGCTTAGGGGCAAATAAGAACATGAATAAGGATGGAAAAGTTCCAATATGAAATACTTTTTGTAGACCAAGGTAGTTGAAATGTATGGCATGAAGTAAGGGCTATAATAAGAGTACTTCTAGTGACTATTATAGGAAGAGAAAAGAAAGAATAGAAGAAGAGGAAGGTTACATGGAGTAGGATTTTGGGTCTGCAAAAAAGAGATGTCTCGATAGCACTTCTCAATTAATTTCAGTGGAGGTTGCGGAGCAACCCCACCGAAAGCCATGAATCTATTAAGTTGGAACCTCCAAGGAATGGGCAATCCCTAGATGGTAAGGGCATTTAAATTTGTGATTTGAGATCATTGCCCAGATATTGTCTTTTTGATGGAGACTCAGTTAGTTAGTGAATTTCATTCCCATCGCTTTTATTTAGCTAATTTTAGTTGTTTAGTAGTGGATTCTATTGGTAGGAAAGGTGGTTTAGCATTATTGGGGAGGAAAATTTTGAATATTCAAGTTGTGTCTTATTCCTTTCATCACATTGATTTTGAATTAGTGAATGATAGAGGGGAAGTTTTGTGGCGATGATAAAGTATCTATGGTTGACCGGATTGTGGAAATAAGGGTAGGACATAGGATTTAATTTCTTCGCTGCATGCTTCCTCTTCATAACTTTGGCTTTGCTTTGGGGTTTTCAATGAGATCCTTTACTATTATGAAAAATGTGGTGGACCTCTGAGACATTTAAGGGACATGCAAATTTTCATAACAATTTTCAAAGATTGTAACTTCAATGATCTGGGATATCATGGCGCTTCGTCTACATGGGAAAATTGAAGAAAGGGGATGGAAAGAGTATTGGAAAGGTTGGATCAATTTTTGGCAGATGATAGGTGGATGGATTTGTTTCCAGTTGCAAAAGTTAAGCATTGGAGGATATGCTCGAACCATTGTCTTATTCTCTTGAACTGCTTTGTTAAGTTACCATTAAGCAATAAGAGAAGGAGGTCATGGAGGTTTAAAGCATCTTGGGTTCGAGCAAACTCATGTGAGGAGGTGGTTAGGCAGGCATGGTTAAAAGAAGGTAACACAAATGTGACGGGGAGGATTTCGTATTGTGTATTGGCTTTGAAATTTTGGAGCCAAACAAACTTTGGAAGTATTAAAAAGCAATTAAAAGAAAAATCTGATATGTTAGAGAAAGCCCAATCTTGAGCTAGCACAGAGGAGGACTTTGATGGCATTAGAAAATTACAATGAAATTGATGAATTGCTTTTTAGGGAGAAGATTCTTTAGAAGTAGAGATTTAGAGTATCATGGCTTACTGAGGGTGATTTAAACACAAAATTCTCCCATAGAAAAGCTTTTGCTAGATGGGAAAGGAATACAATTCAACGAATCTAGATATTGATAGTAACTAGAAGGAGGGAGATGAGGAGATATCAAAAGTGGTTATGAACTACTTTGCTTACCTTTTTTCCAGCTCCAAGCCCGCTCACTTTCATTCGATTATTGATGCAATAGATTTCACAGTGGATGAATCCTTAGCTGAAACTTTAAGCTATCTTTTCACAGTTGAGGATGTGACTAGAGCTCTGAGGCAGATGCATCTTAGCAAAGCTCCTAGCCGGACAGTATGCTTGTTCTTTTTTATAATTCTTTTTAGCATATCATTGGTTTTTATGTGATTTCATTTGTTCTTGATTTTCTGAATTTGTGTTCTTTACCTAATGGAGTTAGTCATACTTTTGTTACTTTAATTCCAAAAATTCATAATCCTGAAAGTACGAATGAACTTAGGCTCATATCTCTTTGCGATGTTATTTGTAAGTCGATGTCAAAAGTCCTAGGCAATAGGTTGAAACTAGTCTTGCCTTAAGTTATTCATGATACTTAGTCAGCCTTTGTCACAAATAGACTCATCATTGATAATGGCATAGTTGCCTTTGAGCTTTTTCATTCAATGAAACATAGGATGTTTGGAAAAAGGGGTTCTTTTGCATTTAAATTAAATATGAGTAAGGCGTATGATCATGTAGAGTGGAGTTTCCTTGAATGTGTTAAGCTTAAAATGAAATTCCTTGCCCGTTTTGTTGATTTAATTATGAAATGTATCTTAACAATATCCTATAGTTTTCTCATCAATGGTTGCCTGAGAGGTTATCTTAAGCCTGAGAGAGGTCTTCGTCAAGGGGATCCAATTTCTCCTTACCTATTTGTTATTTATGCAGAAAATTTTTCCTTTCTTATCAGGCAAGCGGAGTTTAGAGGAGCTATTCATGGAGCAAGAGCATGCCGAGGAGGTCCTAAGATCTCTTATATCTTTTTTACCGATGATAACATCCTCTTTGCTAGGGCAAACCATAAAGAATGTATAGAGATTCAGTAGATTATCCAGTAGTATTCTGAGGCATCTGGGCAATTAATAAACTTCGCCAAGTTTGAAATTTCTGTAGTAAGGTTGTGCCACAATAGAATAGAGATTTTATTAAGAGGTGTTTTGGTGTTAGTGAAGTAAGCAGCTATTCCCAATATCTTGGCTTACTAGGTCTAATTTGTAAGTCTAAGAAATTGATTTTTGCTTCTCTTAAGAATTGTATTTGGAAGAAGCTCAAGGGTTGGAAGGAGAAAATTTTTGTCTAGAGCAAAGAAGGAAATTCTTATAAAAGCAGTGATTCAATAGATCCCTTCCTATTTGATGAGTTGCTTCCTCCTCCTCAAAAGCTTTTGTGCTCAAATTCAGAGTATGATCAATCGTTTCTGGTGGGGCAGAGGTCAAATCAATACGAAAATGCATTGGATTAGTTGGGATAAGCTATATATGTAAAAAAATGATGATGGACTTGGCTTCAAGAACTTCTACTACTTTAACCTAGCTTTAGTTCCTAAACAAGCATGAAGAATTCTCAAAAACTCATCCTCCCTTTTGAGCCGTGTTTTAGCAACAAAGTATTGTCCCAGATCGGGTTTCCTTGAAGCTAAGATGGGTTACAAACCAAGCTTTATATTGAGAGGTATTCAGGAAGCTAAAGCAATTATTAATGAAGATATGGTTTGACGAGTAGGTATTGGGTGTGATATTAAGGTGTGGCATGACAAATAGTTAATTGAGGGCCTAACCAGGAATCTGTTAGTACCCAAAATCCTCGATTTAGATGCCCGAGTTTGTGATCTTATTGATTTTGAGAAGCTTCAATAGAAGAGAGACCTCATTCAAAATGTGTTTTTGCCATTTAAAGTAGATTGTATTTGAAAATAACCCGAGTAGACGATTTCTAAAGGATGCAATCTATTAGACAAAAGAGAGGAGAGCCTCTTATTTGGTTAAGTTGGGTTATCGCACTACTTGTAGCCTAAAATGAGACACAATTGAGTCCTCATCCTCCTATCAAAATGGAGGTTTCCATTGGTTTATCCTATGGATGTTGTGCTACCACCTAAAATGAGACATTTTTGCTGGAGACTCCTTTCAAACTCCCTGCCTATGATGGCTTCCTTAATGGTGCAAGGTGTTCGCTATGATAGTAGTTATCCTCCTTACAAAATTGAGAAGGAAACCACTTTCCACACGTTTAAGGAGTGCCAATCTGTTTAGGGCATCTGGTTATACAGTACTTTGGATTTTAAAAGTGCAGACATATCGATTTTTTCAATTCATAAGTGTTCTCTAAGTTTTTAAAGTGATTAAATCATATCTCTTTCCCCTCTTCTACTGCACTTTGTGGGAAATTTGGAACGATAGAAATTGCCTTGTTATGGTCAATCTTGCAAAAACCCGATCTTTCTTATTAATTATGCCTCAGACTACTGTTTGGAATTCCAAAATGCTCGGGTGAGTTCTGATGCTAGCAATGCCTCCTCAATTCATCATGTCTAGTCCCTTCCTTCAAGTAATTTGGCAAAGCTTAATGTGGATGCTGGTTTCGACTCAGTCTTAGGTTTTGTAGATCTAGGCTTTGTGATTAAGGACTCTACTTATTTGGGATTGCTTTTCAGGTGGAAAAAGAGTAGATAAGAGTCTTGATGTAAAGTTGGCTAAAGCGTTAGCAATTCTGTTTGATATCACATCAGCTTAAGAGTGTGGTTTTGGTGCTCTAGTGGTAGAATCTAATACCTCTACAGTCATTTCTTATTCAGAATCCAAACTTCTGTTATGGCCCTGTACGAGTTGTTCTTGAGGATATCATTAAAAGAGCTTCCTTTTTTCTCTCTATTAGCTTATCCCATGTTAATCGGTATTGTAACAAGATTGTTTATGTCTTGCTCAATATAGGCTTTTTCTCTATCTGATGCTTTGATTTTAGTTGAGGAAGTTCCTCTTTCTATTGTAAGCATTGTTTCTAAGGATTTTTTTTCCTCTATTTCTTTATGAATTTTCGTCCTCTCTAAAAAAAAAAAAAGTTAAATACTTTAAATAAATTTAGAAAAAATTACACAAACCTCCATTTTTTAAAGATTTTTCTCCAAATATTGTTCATTTTTTCTATTGACAAACCTCTATTTCGTTTTTTTATTTTTTACAAATATATATCAATTTTGTTTTTTCTATTTACATATTGGTTTATAGCTTTACATGTTGGTTTATAGTTTATAGCACCGCCATCGATCAATCACGGATATAAAAAATGGCATGTGTAGGCCACAACCCCCCTAAATTTAAAAAAAAAATTAATTTATGTTTTATAATTAATTTTTATTTTTCTAATTTAGTCCCACTTCTTTCAATTTTTATTTTCTAGCCCCACCTCTTCTAATATTTTAATATTTAATTTTCTATTAAATTTTAATTTTCTATTTTTACCCTTATTTAATAAAATTTTTACCAAAAGAATAGGGAAAAAAAAGTTAAATGTGTCCTACATATACTAAATCTGAATTTATGAGATATTTGTATATAAGATAAATTTAATATTAAATCTATCATACCCCTACCTCTCCTAATATTTTAATATTTAAGTTTCTATTAAATTTTAATTTTCTATTTTTACCCTTATTGAATAAAATTTTTACCAAAAGAATAGGGAAAAAAAAGTTAAATGTGTCCTACATGTACTAAACCTAAATTTATGAGAGATTTGTATGTAAGATAAATTTAATATTAAATCTCTTATACCAATTAAATTAATTTTTGACTATTTTTAATTTACTGTTAATATTTTTAAAATATTAAAATTTTCTTACGAATTAAATTATTTTCTGACCATTTTCTTACTTGTTTTACGCTTCTAAATATTCCCAATTTCTTCATCATATTATTTTATTTTTAATTATATTAGAAGTTATAAACATTCTAACTCTTTGATTTCCATATGCATATGCTTATTTTAGATATATATCAGGTGATATTTTGATCCCATAGGTTAATTTACACTTATGTGACTTAAAAAATTAGATAAATCATTAATTTTAATTGGTATGAACATATATTGGAATGTTTAATGCAGTAATATCACTTTATCTTATATATAGTTTGTCGCCTTAAGTTGAAATCCTAGATCTGTCGCTAACTATTAAGATTGCAAGAGTGACCATAGTGGAGGGGAAAGAGGTTAAGAACAGTTCAATAGATAAAATTTCATAATATCATACGCAGATAGATTGATGCAAATAGCAAAACTTGGGAGATATGTTTCAAAAAACAAAATCACGCAAAAACTAGCAAAATTATATTTGTAATGATTAATTATTGGGGGAGTGTTTGGCAAGCAAAAAAATGAACACATAGAAATAGGAAAAAGAAAGTAGTACTAGAAATGAAGTTGCCCTTGATATGAAGTCGATGATATTGTTTGTGGCTGATAATTAATTGATAACTGTATTTTTTTTCCTTATCTTAAAAAGAAAAGTGATGAAGTTTTTGTTGTTTTTAAAAAATAAAAACATGTTTTCCAAACAAAAAGAAGAAGAAGAGGGAGTAATGTGATTATGTGAAAAGCAGTAGCCAATAGAAAGCAAGTGGAGGAATAGCTCATTTCACTATTGCCATCCTACCTTGTTTAGCGAGAAAATAAGGAAGAAAAATAAACTTATTTTTTTTTCCTTTTTTATTTTCTTTTCTCTTCATGGTGTTTGAAAATTTTCCCTTACGAAGGTTATTTTTCTTCATTTATTTTTCTTCATCATGTTTTATATTAAAGTAATATAAATAAAATAACAAAGTAGATGAAAGAAAATAATACATTTTTTTCTTTGTTTCGATAATTTATTGTGAGAGGAAAAAAGTTGTAATATTACATATCTACTTTTTTTTACATTATTTTATAAAATATTAAATACTTTACTATAATAATTAAAGATAAAAAAAATAATTTTATCAGTAATAATAACATTTTTTGTCTAATTTTATAAAAAAGTAATTATTTTCCTTCTCCTCATTATTTTCCTTTTTTTTCTAAACAGGATAAAAATGATAATATTTCTTTATTTTATCTCCTTATTTTTCTTTTCCCTCATATTTTCCTTCATCCCAAACACGTTAGTCAAATGATGATTTCTGAATCATTTGAATAGGTTAATCTTTCCAATTATTTCATTTAACTTTTTATTTTATTTTTGATTTAATCTACAAAATAATTTTTTTTCCAATTCAATAACTAAATTAAAATATTTTCTCTCAATAATAAATTTCATAAATTTTAAATTTTGATGTAAATTGGTCTTCTATCAATCTTTTTATACTTTGATTAAAAATTAATTAGCATATAATGGTGACACATGACACACATGAATTAATAGTAATATGAATGACATATAATCCAGTTATATTTGATTATATATATATATATATATAAGTTTTTATATTTGGTTAATCTGATGCTTTTTCTTATTACTGTGATTCTTTTTGGTTAATCTAATTTACTTTGGATTACCACTTTCCATTAATTAATTAAAAATTTATATTCATATTTTATTTCTTATTTAAATTGCACCTAATTTAATTTCTCTAATTTCAAATTTTAAACTAATTAATTTTCTACAATTAAATACATTCAACTTTGTTTGAAACAACTAATACAATAAAATACAATTAATCTGATTAGTTTCAGTTGTGTCATATGTTTGTTATATGTTGAGTATATATGAGTTACATTTATCTATACATATAATAATATATAATCTACATATAACCAAGTTATAATTGATAATGTAATTTGAATTTATCTCTGCAGAAAATATTATATATTAGCTATATATAGGTTATATGTACATCGAGTGAATGATTTGTTCCCGATTAGCCCTCAAACGGTGATTCTCGGATCTCAAACTGTCCAGTCTAAGGTTTTTCTATCTGTCTAATCCAAGATTTTTTTTTTACCCTCTGAGTATATTTGTAATGTTAAATTTGAGAAAGTAAGTAGAGCAATAGGAAAAACAAATAGGGCAGCCTAACACTCGATTTTTCTTCTCTTTGTTCATGCAAATCTAGTTAGATTTTAGAAAAAATAAATCATCGGAGTGATGAGGAGGTAGAAAACTAGTTATGATTTGGATTTCGTGATATTGAAGGTTGTTTGGGTGGTGGACGGAATTGGTAGTGACATAGGGAGAAAGAGAAAAGAAGAAAGAAAAAGAAGAGAAGTATCGGAAATTTGTAGAAATAAATTTTCTTGATTTGTTGTTTCTGGAACTTTAAAATATTCTCACTTTGCTTCTACATTGTGGTGTATGTTACTAAGAGCATCTCCAATATATTTTTTTATTATTATTTTAAAGAGTATGTTTAGTAGAATAAAGAGCATATTAAAATATCTTTAAATATAGAGAGTAAAAATTATTTTACAAATTCAATAGACTCTTTATATTTTTGCTTTTTATTTTACTTGATCCCTTGTAAATTAATATTTATCAAAAGAAAAAATAAATTACTTTTATTATAAGGAATGAGAAAAGTAATATATCAAAAAAAAAAATAGAACATACATATAAAGTGAAAATACATTAATTACATTTATAATATAATGAAATTTGACTCTCTAGATGTATAAAGTCAAACTTACTCTCTATTCTAAATTTTAAAGATAGAGAATCAATTGAAGACTATTTTTATGATGTGACTCTCTAAAATAAAGAATATAGCTCAAATAAAGAGTTTATTGGAACTGTTTTTAGAGCATTTCCAACAACCTTTTTTTTCACTTTTTACTTATATTTATGAATTTTATATTATCTAACAGTCTCTTAAAGTTACACTCCTAGCGACATTTTTTTCTGTCAAACTTAAGAGCAACAAAGAGCTATTTGTTAATATTTTATTATTTCTCTTTCATATTTTTTCAATAAAATTGTATTAATGAAAAAATTTATATTAATTTTAAAAAAATTATATTAATAAAAAATTTAGAATACAAAATAAAATAGAGAGTATTGTTAGAATACATATAATTTTTAAGACAAATTAAAATAGGAAGTTGAGTTTTTTATAATATAATAGGAAGTGATTGAGGAGCATAATTAGAGTATTCCTAACAATGCTCACTATTTCACTCATTCTAATATCAAAAATTACTCTATTTTAGTATGTCTTGAAAATTATATGCACTCCAATAATACTTTTTATCTCACTCCCTATTTTAATTTTTTTATTAATAAAATAATCTAGAAAAAAATGAAAAGAGAGAATTAGAGACAAGAAAAGAAAAGAGAGAAAATAATAAAAAAAAATTATAAAATATTGTTAAGAGCTTTTTATTGCTCTTAAATTTGAAGAGGGTTAAGAGTTCTTTATTACTCATAAATTTGAAAATGGAGAAATTAAATTTTAGAAAGTAAAATAAATAAAAAGAAAAATAGAAAAATTGTTAGATAATATAAAATTTCTAAATATAAATAAAGAGAAACTGTTCTTAGTGACATACACCACAATCTTCCAAGGTGGAGCACAATGGGCTCGGATGTTGTCCCTCCTCTCAATATTCAAGTTCCAGTAGCCTACATCATTTTCTTTATTATTCGCCTGGTAATTTTCTCTCCTTTGTTAGGCAAGATAGTAATTGGCTAAACACAAGATGCTTGAAAAGCCCTCCATGACTCTTAGTTTTGTCTTAGATGATCATAACCCAATTTTAATAGCTTTCAAAAGGATCATAAATAGGAGAATTTTTTTAGATAAATTCAGTCTACTACATTATTTATAGACTAATTCTTTCACACAATGTTGTCCCTCCCCTCGATATTCAAGTTCCAGTAGCCCACATCATTCTCTTCATTCTTCGCCTGGTAATTTTCTCTCCTTCGTTAGGCGAGATAGTAATTAGCTAAACACAAGATGCTTGAAAAGCCCTCCATGACTCTTAGTTTTGTCTTAGATGATCATAGCCCAATTTTAGTAGCTTTCAAAAGGATTATAAATAGGAGAATTTCTTAGATAAATTCAATCTAGCACATTATTTATAGATGTGTTGTATTCACAATAATCAATGAAAATAAAATAATTAAATGCATATTATTATGTGATTAGATTAGTCTACAAATGATATGGTTGACTTAGTCTAGCTAACAATTTATTCATAAACAGATAATTTTTCATTTCCTCCATCAATAGTCAATTCAAGACTTTATGAAAAGAATATTACAATTCATAGTCAGTTAGAGTATGGTACACCTTTTTTGTGCCCTAATATGGTGATGTGCACACAATAAAAAAATAGACGTAAAAACAATCTAAATTTCCTCCTTTAGAACGCTTCAATAACTGGGACAAGTTGATAATTCCCCATTTACTGTGAAGGATGACGATCATGATTCCTTCTTCTTTACTCTGTAAGGATATTTTTGGTATATTGAAATGCTGCTAACAACAAGTGGTAGAGCAAGCAAACAAAACAATGAAGGTGGTTTCCCTTCGAAAATAAACTGCAGCATGGCTGTTACAAGAAGTGCAGAAACAATAACAAATCCCTGCACACCGTAGAAAAAGAGTTGATATCAAAACTGTGTAAGCTTATTCATTTTAGTGATAAACAATGGTTCTTCTACTCTCTTTTCCCATATATATATATATATATAAGTCAATGCTTAAAGTTGGCTGCAGCAATCTAATCATATTTTATCATAACAATTAGAAATTCTAATATTTGCTTGCATTAGATTCCTCTAATTTTATCATTTGCAGCCTATCCACGAGCTTTGAAATCGGAAATAATTGTTAGCAGATTTGATGTGAGTATAGCAATGCAAATAAGAGTTTAAACAGGAAGCTCAATTTTGGGAAAAGAAAAAGGGGAAAAAAAAACGTCAAATCTTTTTTCGATTACTTTTACCAGTTACTACATAGATATCATGTGTCTATCATCACATTCTCTCACAGCAGACAAAATTAGTATTTTGTTTATTGTTTAACATAGAACTAGAAGTTATCATTTTTACAGCCAGATTTACCTTTCTAACACCACCAGCTTGGCATGTTACCAGGCCAACAAGAATTCCTCCACAAGCATTAGCCACAACTGGAATCTGAAACATAATGAAAAAGAATTTGTCAAATTCTGAGCATTGGAAATCACTTAAAGAAAAGGGAAAATAATAGAGTAATGTGTGACCCATTTGATAGGAGGCACAAGAAAATCTTTCAAACATGTATAGCTTAGCAAGAAAAATTTTAAAAATTTGGCTAACTATGACTTGCAGTCATCTTTATATTTTCGTTTCATATAATTTACACAGCTAAAATTCCCATTTTTCAAAATTCTTTCTGTTGCTGGGGTTAGGGAGGAATTGGAATCCAACACATCAAAGCATCAGATGGCTAAATAGTTTCAAATATCAACCACTCCAAACCAAAGAACTGTGCACCTATAAAAAGTCAACATCCAAGCACTTTCCCAATCAGAAAAAATCCGAGCATTTCAAAACAGAAACACTCAGCTTATACACCATTCCAGTGGAAAAATAGTGACCAACTCCAGCTCTCTATGAGTCTGCAAATCTGTAAATGAAATCATAACTTTCTCAAATGCAATAGTTTATGATGTATCAACTTGAGATTTACTTGCACTGACCGGAGGCAACAATTTTCAATCACAAGTTCAAAGTTCATAACTTACACACACAATCATGTAGAAGTGTCAAAAGGGAAAGTCAATGCATAAATAGCTTGATAACAAGCATAAAGCATGTTCTAATAGCATGTGTTGTGATCTCTACTCTTTTGCTGGGCACCTTCACGATCCAGCATATTTTTGTTTCAGTTAAAAGATATAAGCAAGGCAAAAGAGGATAATTCAATCCCCATATGAATATTTTGTTTTCACTTTCCAAACCAAACTGACAGTTGTGACAATTCTCCATGCAGCAACTTAACAGCTTCAACTGAAAAGCAATGTAGAAGACCCAAGAAAACCATATGAGATTTTTGCTTTTCTTTCCTTTTTATTTTATTTTTTTCATTTCCTTTTCTTTTAAGTTATGAAACATAAATCCAAACTGAGGAGAACCCTTTGTCTTTACCCAGAGGAAAAATTCTCATTAAGAACATTACCATAGTCAATGGAGTCCAACCATAAAAAAATCCACATCGTCTGATAGCTTCACCATCTGGAGATTTAGTGGTACTGATCAGCAAGCACAGGCTTCCAACAACAGACATTTCTACTGTCATCAAGTAAGATGAGTGTTTTTTAACCTGTAACAAACAGTATAAGAGAATGGCAGGGAACTCACCAGCTATAATATCATTGGTCAATAATAAATTCGTTTTTCACAAACCTGAGAAGCCCATTGACACAAAGATGAAGCAAGGCCAGAAAGAACAGAAGCAACCAGAACAGGGACAATCCCATAAAATAAGATTTGATCAGGTTCATTGTTACTGGATCCTTTGGTAGAGCCTTCACCAACACTTAGAAGAACAGCTGCCATGATCAACAAGAAAAGAGCACCAATTTGTTGAATTGACTGCTTCTGCCTACATGCATGTCATGCATTAGAGTGGGAGCTTCCAAATTACTCAGAAATCACTAAACATGTTGCAACAGTTTAATCTACCAATATGTACATTATCATGTCATCCTAACTGACAAGGAGAAAACAGAAATAAAAGGAGAAGTAGAATAATAAGGTATGACGTTTCATTTGAAAGTTGCATAGACCCAATGGAGTCCTCTTTTTGCCTGCTACACAGCTTACTTATCAATGCTAACATGCTTTGCCCTTCTAGTACTTGTGGCATACTCAGTTGCATTACAATAAGGAGTAAATGTCTCATTAAAAGCAAAGTTCATATGCATAAGAAATTTCCAAAATAAGTCACCATAATGTAGATTGAGGATTAAATCATACCTCAAATTGTTAACCTCGTACAGACAGTTTCACAAATTGTTTTGAGTACCAAATAACAGAAATGCGAGCTACTAGTAGATGTTCTTTGCTTGAACATTTTTTCTTTTTTGAAAGAAAAAAAAATAGCCTTTCTAACACTTATTTTTAGCTGTACGTGGATTACTAACAACTATAGGATCTTTTAGTATTATTGGCAGTTTGCAATCAATATGTTGGTGGTTTTGTGGCAATAGTACAAAAGAAAAATAAATAGATCATAAACATAAATCAGAATAGTTCCAAGCTACTGGGAGATGTACCTCAATGTTATGTAAGTAAATAATGCTGTGAAGAATATTTTTGTCTGGTTCAGCATTGAAAATGTGAGTGAATCAAGATTCCTGTAAGATATCTGCAGCAAGCTATTCTGTAGTGCATATATAGCTGCAGGAAGTCCTGATGCAGTGAGCGAACCAACCAACGTCCACTCATTGCATAATTTCTTCAAACTACCATCTCTTGCCATAAGAATTAAGGCGCAAATTACCTGAGATGCATAAATAGTTGTGGAAATAATTATTTATCAGATAAAGCATGAATATTTCCTATATATGGTGAAACAAAATGACGAGGAAAATAAAATTCAAGTGTATTGAAAATGAATTACCTTAGCAATTTCACATGTCAGGACAGATGTAGTCACTATTACTTGTGATCTGCATGGAAATCCATATGAATTAATGACTAGCATTTGATAGAAATCCCCACCAATTATTCTTTATCAACAAAAGGAATAAAATGAAGCACATCAAATTTCATTATTAAATGCAAGAAACTGATAGTGCACAGGTGGTGAGAACACAGCCCGTATATCCTGTTTAGAATAAGATCAAACAATGCAAAATGCACATTATTCAACAGATCTCCCCGATATTAACCTTGAGTTAACACCTGAGACTTGAGATCATATAGCACTAGGTCTCAAGACCATCGGCCAAGCAATGCAGCTGCACACTTCAGAACAAGAGATGAATAAACAAAAGCAAGCAAAATCGCTCTTACCATCATGCACTAATAAATAATGTCTTACAACCATTGTGTGATCAATCAATCAGAATAATCCAAACATAATGACACTCATAAAACCATTTAAGTTTAGTCCTAGAGAAATCATAATGTCATGCATTCTGAATTTATGATATTTATCTTGCTGTTTTCCAGTTGTTATCCCTGAAAATCCGAACAAACCATTTTCACTCTATAACTAAATGGAATTGGAAGGAAATAAAAATAATAATAAAAAAAAAGCAATGAATTTTAACGCTATCAAATTCATATTCCTTAGTTCCTCTCTTATCCTATCCTATCCCAACCAAACAAATAGATAAAACAGGAATTCAGTTCTCATCCTGATTTTTTCTCCTTTTCTTCAAGTTTCAGCAATTTAAAATAAGAAAAACAACAACAATGAACAAATAAATAAACTACAAAGAAAAGAGAATAATTTCAAATTACCATTGCTACTATAATGTATTAGGCCATAGCTGCAGATATTTAAAGAGCAAAATACATTTTTATTCTTCATATACAACAAAATCGGCTGATGGTTTAGGAAACTTGGTTTAATACAATAAATAAAGGTGATCGAGGTAGTTGAAAACAAAGAAAATACCCAGTGAAACGTTTGGATATCAAAGGTTGAGCTCCGTATTGAATAGCGAGTAAAATGGAATAGAACCAAACCCTTGCATTCATTCCATCAGAACCAGAATTGGGTCCTTTGTGCTTCGTCGCTGGGTTAGCTGCCATAATTGGCGAGCTTTGTTGAGGAGACCGCTGGTCCTTTTGCTTTTCTTTTGGACGACTCCGTCGTTAAAGTTGTGCGATTGAAACTTACTTCAAGGAACAAAGAATCATTGCTCTATGTAAAAAAAATCGTTGCTCTTCCTACTTCAGCTGACATTAGAGCATCCAATAGGTACTTTATTCATCAAAAATTTCTTAGATAGTGTGTTATTTATAAATTAAATTAATAATTTATTAATATATATTTAATAATTTTATTTTTATACATCGAAATTAATATAATATATATATGTATAAAAGTTAATAAATTAATTAATTTATGAATATATATTAGGTATAATATACCTAAAAAAAATTTTCTTACTCAAGTTATTCTATTTATTTTTAGGCTATTTTATGAATAGAGTTTTTGAATAAATTTTTTAGTTTTAAAATTTAGATTAAAAAATAAATTTAGCTTTTTATATTTAAAGAGTTAAATATTATTTTATATTTTAATTGTAATTAATATATTTGTATTTTTTTATGTTCAATTCTTTTATTATTGTATTATTTTTCTCTTTTTTATATTAAAATTTATTTTTTTTCTTTAAATAAATATTAATTTACAAATAATAAAGTAAAATAAAGAGTAAAAATATAAATAATTTATTAGACTTATAAAATAGTTTAAACTCTTTATGTTTAAATATACCATAAAATATTTTTTATTATTACAAAGATATTCTTTCAAATAAAAAATATTAATAAAAGTACTCTTAATTATTGACATCCCTCTTAAAAAATTCAATTGCAACCCAATTCAAAAAGCTGATCTAAATATGAAGAGAATTTGTATGGATGGATTCAGAATGGTACACCTTGCCTATGCGGGTAGCCCATCCCGAATTAAGATAGATTTTTCTATTAATTTCATACTCTACTCCAAACTTGCTCCCATTCCAAAAATTTTTTACGAAGAAGACGATATATATATATATATATATATATATACTCTATCTCAAAACTGCTCTTATATATATTTTTTATTTATATTTTTAACATAATTTATATTAAAAATAATAAAATAAAAATAAGAATATATTTTATTTAAAAAATTATGTAATTAATTAAAATAATAAAAATAAAAAATATTTTTAATATTAAGATAAAATAAAATTTTTTAATAAAATTGGGGATCAAGTCGGGGTTGGCCTATCCAGGATCCCCATTCTATATATAGTATAGGGATGAGAATTCATAATTTTTCCCTTCAAGGAATGGGATGAGATCGGGACGGTGTAGAATTTTCGGGGACAAGGATGGTGAACCCGCTCCGTTGCCACTCCTATTTCTTGCAGAGTATATAATTCAAAACTAGATTTGGTCAACGGTTTTTTATCTTAATTATAGACTATTGTACAAATCAAAGGTTGCATAATCACACAAAGCAATCCATTAATTCGAGGCTAAATAGTCACATAGGAGTAATAAAATGCCAATGACATATCATATTAGATTCATCCTTTCCACATGGCTCTTTAACCCTTAATTATTGTGAAAAGTGCCCATAAGATGATAACCTTAGGCAATTGATATACACATTTATAGTGACATTCTTTCATTATATTGACATTCGTTCACACATGAGTCAATATAGGTCTTAAACTGATTAATAAAAGTTCGTGATATGAAATATAATATGAAGGAAATCATGATGAGATCATAATTGGGAGATTCTTATCTTGTGTAATTGTGTTAATATTTAAATGATCCCTAGTCATAAGATTAACAAGATGAGACATTGTTAATCTAGATAGACTAGCACATATTATACTTCTTGATTTTGATCAAGTAATTGATCTCATAAACTATAAATATGAGATGTTTAGAGTTAAGATGTCGAAAATTGATAAAGTAATCAAGTACATTGGATGACCTGCAATGAGACAATCACATGGATTATCTATTCAGATGTCATGACAGTCTTATTATAGCAATGGTGCAAACATACTTAGATTTGAGATGCTCAAGGTTATCTTGGATACTGATTATGTACTTTGATTATATTCTTTGTTGCCTCAAAAAAGGTCGTTCATAGGGTGGTAATTGGGTATAACTTAAGATATTTGAAGTTAGTTAAGTAGCCAACAAAGAATTCACTGCTTTTGATAGAAGGAGAATATACTCTCAACCTCTTGTCGAGATCATTATTCAGGAATTTTTGGCCAAAGTGGATATGTCTTAAAGATGGTCTTTGAAGACATATCCAATAGATCAATGAGTCTCAAGGACAATAACTAATACCACTCGGACTAGATTTGATGTAGTCAACTAATGAGAGCTGACACTTAAACTATGCTTTAAACCGAATAAGGTATAGTGAGGGTGAAAAAACGAATTGCATGGGTATTTATCTATGGAAAGATTCGTAATCAAACTACTAACTTTCCAGTCAATTTGGGATCATGATGTTGTTAGATACCGCTCATGACCTGCTCGAGATCAAGTATTGATTTGAGTGACCAACATAACTGGAAACTTAATGAGTCATACAAATAGAAGGTGGAAAGAAGAAGTAAAATGATTTTGAATGAGATTCAAAATATATGAGAGAGAAATTTGGACTAGACAATATTGAGAGTGTGAAAACATTTCGTGAAGGCAAACATCGTCATAGGCGCAAGCCATTGACACAAGTGCGCGTCTGGAGAGTACCAGCCAACACATCAATATGCTAGCTTAGACACGAGCGTGTCAAAGGACATGCTCGTGCACAGCTAGGAAGGCTCGTGCAATCAAGAAATGATACTCCTATGTCAATTGACACATGTGTGACAGTGGTGTTGACATGCCTACTGGACATACCCATGTCAGGTGACATGAGCACATCATAAGGTACGTAGCAGTGCCTAGACGGGTATTGCCGGCATGCCACTAAGCCTAAAAGTGGAGAATTTTGATTTTCAAATAGTTTCCTAATTGGAGTTGAACTCCAAACCCTAGGGTATTTTAGAAAACAAATAAATACCCAATTTTCATATTCAAAATATTAGAGCTGCCATTTTAGAATTAAAAAGTTAATTGTTTCTCCTCACTCTCTTTACAAGAACAATCCATCTAACTAGCATTAGGTGGTTGTTTAAGCCATTTCTTTGGATTTTCTTCTTTATTTCTTTGTGTGGGCTATCATTAGAGGCAATTCTAATTTGGATTATTGTAATTTGTGACAACCTAACAAGGAGAAATTGAAGGAACAATCTGAAGAACAAAAGGTAAGGATCTTTAACCTTAGTTACGATTAATCGGTTTTGATGACTTAAGGCGATTCGATGGTTTTGGGTTTTAAAAATTTTTAATTTCCAATGTGCTTAATGTATAAGATATACGTTAAAACCCAATATGTAGTTAGTATAGTAAACTCCCTAAAATGCCACTCCTTTGTAGCCCAAGAGCAAAACGATGTCGTTTCTTATAACAAATTTGTACTATGTTATCCAATTTTCTCTTCATCTCTTCGCCACTGCCTCTCTATCCCATCGCCCTTGCCTCTACCTGCCTTTTCTCTCTTCGTTTCTAAGCTGATGCCTCTCAGTCCCTTCACTTGACGCTGTCGCCATTGATGTTCCACTAATGATCACTGGCAGCAACAAAGGTAAGTTTCTAGTTTATTTTTTCTCCTTCTCAATTACTCCGTAAATTTGAAATTTGATTTAGGGTTCAACAATTGTATCAGTGTCTTTTTAGTTTTCTCTCTTCCTCCAATGTTAGATTTATATTTTTTAGTTTTTTTTACTCTTACTAAACTAGAAAAATGTAAAAGGAGAAAGGTATCATATCTGTGTTTTTTGGTTTCTTATCCTTATGACTTCCTCTTTTTTCTACTCTTTTCCATGTTAGCCTTTATACTTTATTAATTCAATTTTTTCAAAGTTAGGTTTTGGAAATTATTATATACCTTATAAAACTTTTTTATGAATTGAATAAATAATAGAATTTGATGTAAATAAATGAGTACATGTCACTTTATTATTCGCTCCGTCTATATGCTCGGTATAGGTAGGAATTGAACAAAAATGAAAAATACTTAAGTATGAGCCATTTTAATTAATTTGTTATGAACAATTGTTTGAGGGTTTGTAATAGATATGATTCAAAACCAAATTGCCATAAAACGAATAGTTGAACCTCAAGCTGTTTACAATAAAATTAAGGAGAAAACTAAGAGAAGTTCTAAAATTTTGTTTCTATTGCCTGAAGGTGAAGGTGAACCAATGTCCCAAGTTGTCACCTCACAGGTCTCAACCACACCCTTCAATTAAATAATTAATTATTAAATATTGTAACATCTACACATTGAATTACTTAACTAATTATTTACTTCTATAATATAAATTCACTACAGGTTAGCGGGTAATATAAATAGAACTAGCTAAAGGCACACTAAATTAGTGCTTAGCAAATAAATAAAGTTGAAGAACTTCAGAAAACAAATCTTGATACTACCGTAGAAGATTTTGAGAAGCTAGTATTGATAATGATCCTCAACCTATAGTATTGAAGTATGAAGATGCATATTAGGTATCTATAATTAGAACTGTCATTTTCTTAATAATCATATACATGAGTAAGTTGGAGAACATAACAATATATTTGTGGCTCTTTACCAATGAGATATTTTTTTTTCTTTTCTTGCAATATTAGCATGTTTTTCTCATTTATTAAAGCTTGAGGCTGATTATAATAAAGCATGCATTTTTGTATTTATTTCTAGAGAATGCATTTTGTTGTTGTTATATCTTTAAACACTGTTCATTTTCTTATTAATTTAATTTTTTATAGATGATGTAAGAGTCTCAAATCAAGAATCAACATGACTGATAGAGATTATTATGTTTCTACTTTACTTTATGGAATCAAACTCATCCATCTTAGCATTGGTGTTTTTTTTTTCCTTTCCTTTTTTAGGATTTGTATCTTAATTTTAATAAGTTTTGTTGTCAAAACTTATTAGGCTATGGGTCTGGGCTGCCCATGTGGGCTTGACTCAGCCCAAGGCCCCAATGCTATTTAATATAAAAGGGAGAAGTTAATTTGAAATTAACTTCCTCTCCCATCAAAATCATAAAAATAAATTCCAAGTTAATGAATTTGCTCCGAAGAAGTTTTGGAGAATATACACATAATTCCTAATATTCTAAAGTCATCAAGAGATCAAAGGAGTTTGTGTTGTGGAATTCAGTTCAATTTCTTGTAACCGATTTACTCAAAATATTGAAAACACGAAATTCTCGATCCAACAAGTAAGTTTCCAATGGCACTGTCAATTTACATTGGTATTAGAGCCCTTAATTCGTATTTTTGTCCTAAATTGAGGATTAGGATGCTTAATTGAACAATTTTGCATGATTTTTGGTAAAAATCTGAATTTTTATATGATTTTTTGTCAGATTGATTCTCTATTTCTTAGCACGAAATTGGTATGGTTGAAAAGCTCTCGTCAAGTATTTTTTCATAATATTCTGATTGTAATCAGGGTTTAAAAATTTCTGGAATTAATTGTTTTGGCTTGTTTCACTCTCAATTGATGCGTTTGATGTTTAAACTCCAGTCTAGAGTGTCATCTAGTGAATTTAATGATCAAAATGGTAGAAAATGCCTGAAAATATTAAGAAAATTGAAAAATGGATCAGTGGAGCCACCCTAAGGCGACACGTGGCTTGTATACGCTGTCTATAGCACGTAAGGCGGTTACAAACAGTAACCGTCTACATCAAGACACATGGTTCAATATTATTGGGCCATGCTGTCTGACACGATAACTTGTAACGCCACGTGGCATGTACACTTGTCAATGCTGCATGGCAGCGACTAATATGTGTCTCACTCTAGTTGGTCCACGTGGTTGATGATATGGTTGCTGATGTGTTGTTATAGTGGTGCATGGCCTGACTATGATCGGCATGTGGAGGCACGTGGGAGGTCCATTTGAGTTCCATTTTTTAAAAAATGCTTAGAATTTGAAATGGGTATTTTTTTCAGAATTTTTAGAGCAATTGTTATTTTTGTTTTGAATTAAAAATGCCCAAAAAGTGTATGTTTTAACATGATTAATAGTAGCATTTTATTTTTAACTTGCTCCTAGAATGTTTTAATATTTTTTGGTGTATGTATGATATTGTACTGTAATATTTTTTCTTTATATATAGTGAGGGATCGTATGCTTGGCGCTTTAGAGTGGCTGACTGCATATAGAAAAAATCCAATGCATTTGTTAGATGAATACATTCATGTGATGTTGTTTAGTTTTATTTATTCTTTTAAAACATGTGATGGATATTTACATATTATGTTTATTTTGGATGTTTAAGTATTCAATATTTTTTCTTTATGCATATGTCTCATTATTTCATTACATGTTTGATATTTGAAAATAATATATCTATTATCATGTTGAATGAGCAATATAAAATATATTATTGTGGGACTATTAGGTTAGTAGGTTAGTAGGTTAGTAAATCTCACCTAATAAAATAATTGGCCCATATTTTAAATTAAACGATAATAACTAGACTATGTGAGTTGAAATTGATTGGATTGTATTACAAGACTATTGTTTTTGTTACATGTATTAGGTTGTTATTGATTAATTTAAAACTTTGTGACATGAAATAATATGGATTGTGAATTTTGCTAA
Organism: Balakata baccata; assembly: GCA_949630135.1. NCBI lineage: Eukaryota > Viridiplantae > Streptophyta > Magnoliopsida > Malpighiales > Euphorbiaceae > Balakata > Balakata baccata. Next base: position 50,757 of record CATIWF010047873.1, read on the forward strand.
TTTAGATCGTTGTTTCTAATTAGTTGAAATGGCTGCAATAGAAAGCATCATCGCAAATTTAAACCAAGGATATAAGCTTAATGACAAAAATTATAATGTCTGGCATAGAAAAATTCAATATCTCCTAGAAGAGTAGGACATGCTGGAGACAATCATATAACTCATGGCTGAGCCTGAGCATAGGAGTACCAACATAGGCAGGATATGGAGGCATATCAAGCCTATAAGTGTAAGGATCAAGTTGCTCGCATATTGATGTTGAGCAGCATGAGGAATGACCTGATGCTACATTTTGAGAAACATCACTCAGCCTAAGTAGTTTAGGACGTTGTGAAGGTCTAGTTTGGTGGAACTTCAGCTACTAGGTTGCGTTAGTTGACTTTAAAATTTGATGCTTATAAGAAGAATCATGCTCATACAATGAGGCAACATCTTACTATTATGTCTAACATGATAAGTGAGTTGAAGGCCACTGGCCATTAGTTGATAGATGAGTAGTAAGTCTAAGTTGTTATTCGTTCTCTTCTAAGTGCCTGGGAGCACATGCAAGTTAACCTTACCCATAATGACAACATCAAGACGTTTGATAATATCACACATCATGTCAAGCTAGAGGAGGATCGCCTTTTTGCCGATAGGCCCGCAGGTTAGGCCTATAAGACTGAGTCCAAGGGAAAAGGAGCTTCGAGCTTTGGATGAAAGAAATGGAAGGGTAAGGGAAACAAGCATGGAAAAAGGGGCAATAAAGCCAATCTTAGTGGAAAGGAATGCAAGCGCAGGAGATACGGTGGCAAAAAAGGAAAGAACATGAATTTCTTCAATTGTGGGAAGCCAAGTAACTTTGCTATGATTGCACTGAGCCAAAAGTATTGTATGACCAAATTCATCCCTCTAATTTATGTGTAAGTATTTGTTTGATGCTTACTGAAATTGTTCCTTGTTAGAATGTAGACTCAGCCGCAACCGACCATATAGCAAGGGACCGAAATGCCTTCATAGAATTTTGTCAGATTTCAAAAAGGAGTCGAAGTATCTATATAGGGAAGAATGCTTCCACGGATGTGTTTGGAATTGGCACCTAAAGTTTGGTGAAGTCTTGTTTCTATACTTATTCTGTTAGGATTTGGTTTTAAAGTTGTTTTTGAGAATTGTTGTGTGAAACTACTTTTGGATGATATTTATTATAGTTCTGGATATTTGTTGGATGGTTTTATTATATTGGATACAATACCTATTAATATTGATGTTTCTATTTTTGTTGTTGGTAATTCCAATAATGTTTCATTAAATGAAGATGTGAAATGGCATGCTAGATTAGGACACAATGGGTAAGATCAATTAAAACAATTAGCAAATGCTGGTTTTTTAGATTCTATTGATAAAATAGATCTGCCTGTTTGTGAGCATTGCCTTGCTAGAAAAGCAACAAGATTATCATTTGGCAAAGCAAAAAGAGCCAAATTTCCTTTACAGTTAATTCATTCTAACATTTGTAGTCTAATGAACGTGAGAGCGAGACATGGCGCTGACTATTTCATCATATTTATAGATGATTTCACTAGATATGGTTATATTTATTTAATCTCTCATAAACCTGGAGCATTGAATTGCTTTATACGTTACAGTAGGATAGCTGAGAATCAATTAAATGCAATAATTAAAGATTAAGGATGTAAATATCTATCCGATTCATTTAAAGATTATTGTGATGAAAATGGTATAGCTAGGCAGCTTACTATTCCTTAAACTCCGCAACAAAATGGTATAACAGAAAGAAGGAATAGAACCTTATTGGATATGGCTAGGTCAATAATGGCACAAGCAAATATGCCTATTTCCTTTTAAGGAGATGCGCTATTAACTGTGGCTTACAAACTTAACTGTGTCATCGAAAACTATTCCTTATACCCCATAGGAGTTATAAAAAGGCAAGAAACCTGATTTAAGTAAAATATGCCTATGGGGTTGCACTGCTTATATTCATAACACCTCTTATGAATATGGGAAACTTGGTTTGAGGGGAATAAATGTATCTTTATAAGATACTCAAAGTTCTCCAAAAGATATGTATTTTTGGGAGAAAATGTAAATGGAAAGGTAATAGAAATTGAGTCACAAGATGTTTTCTTAGAAGAGGATTTTCTTGAAAGAGATGATATAAATGGGGATTTCCGACTGTATGAAATGGAAGATCCTAAAACTAGTGGGAGCTCAAGATTAGTTGAATCAACACCCACAGAGCAAATTGATAAGGAATATCAAATTCCTCCTGAAGCAAGTGGGAGTGGTACATTGCTTGATTGTGTTCCTATGGACTAATATCATGAGCAATCTAAGCCTTGATGTAGTAATCATGAAAGAATTCCCTATTATCGATTTGAGATTGAGGGGGAAGATTTCATGATTGCTCTAGATGAAGAATAGCCTAAAACAATACAACAAGCTCTTTTTGGTCATAAAGAAAAAGAATGGATTAACGCTATGGAAGAGTTAAAGGATTTGATAAAATCTAACTAAGTCTGGGATTTGGTAGACTTACCGCCGGATCGTAAAACCATTGGAAATAAATGGGTTCTTAAATTAAACGAAAGGTGATGGAACAATTGAAAGATACAAAACTCAATTAGTAGCCAAGGGCTACACATAACAAAAGGGAATTGACTATGAAGATACATTCTCACCCGTTGCTAGGTTTGCATCAGTTTGCTTCATTCTAGCTATTGTAGCTCAGATGGACTTAGAATTATATCAAATGGATGTTAAAACTGCTTTTCTCAATAGAAATCTAGATGAAGAGATCTATATGGATCAACGTTTAAGCTTTGAGCTTAAGGAACAAGAGCGCAAAGTTTGCAGACTTAAAAAATCCATTTATAGTCTTAAGCAAGCGTTAAGATAATAGAACATCAAATTTCATCAACCCATGTTTAAGGATGGTTTTATAATGATGGAGGAAGATCATTGTGTGTATGTTAAAAGCTCAAACAATGGTTTTATAATTTTGTCCTTATATGTTGATAGCATATTGATAACTAGAAATGATAAAAAGTTGATTGATGTTACTAAGAAATGGCTATCATCAAACTTTGAGATAAAAGATATGAGTGAGGCTAGCAATGTGCTCAGTGTTAAAATCTATAGGGATCGCTTGAAAATGCTTCTAGATTTATCTCAGGATACTTACATCAAGAAAATGTTAGAGCGTTATCACATATAAGATAGCAAGCCCATGGATATACCAATTGAAAGGAATCTGAGTCTTAGTCTTGATATATGTCCCAAAACACCTGATGAAAAAGAACGAATGTTCAAAGTACCGTATTCCAGTGTTGTTGGAAGTTTGATGTATGCAATGATGTGTATACGTCCAGACATTTGCTATGCCATGTGACTAGTATGCAAATTTCAATCTAATCCAGGTTCGAAATACTGGATGGCAGTCAAGAGGATTTTGAGATATCTAAAAGGAACTATGTTCTATATTATCAAGGGAAGGATTTGCGCTTAATTAGTTATATTGATGTTGATTGGGGAAGAGATATTGATCAGCGCAAATGGACTTATGGGTATGCTTTCTTACTAAATGATTATGCAATTTCATGGAATAGCAAGAAACAATCTTGTATAGCTTTATCGACAATGGAAGCTGAATACATAACATGTTCTTCAGTTATACAAGAAGCAGTTTGGTTGAGAAGGTTTTTGTAGTATTTAGAAATTGTTAAAACAACATATGAACCTGTCACAATACGCTGTGACGGTATGGCTGCATTAGCCTATGCCAAGGATCTGAAATATCATGGGAAGACCAAATATATCCAAATTAGATATCACTATGTTAGATACCTGATCATTGAGAAGGAAGTAATTTTAAAACACATTCCTACGAGTAAAATGGTAGTAGATCCTTTTACCAAACCAATAGCTAGGGATGTTTTTGTTAGACATATAAAATCCATTGGGTTATGTAGGATGTAAATAGTTTGTATATGTTAACAGATCGCTTATTTTCATAATAAAGTTAAAGGCATATTTGCACAATTGGTTTACTTAAAATTTTTTTTTTTATATACATTGGATATGCCAGTTAGCACAATTCAATTAAGTATGTCGATAGACAAAGATTGACTCTCTCATATGAGTAATCGCCTTTAGCGCTGTTGAGCGAGTAGAGATAAGACCGTAATTTGGATGACCAAGACGCAATGGGAGCGGTTCTAGTCACGCTAATACAAAGGTCGCCTTGATAAGGATCAAGATGAGATTTTTCACATATATAAAAATCGCTATGAATGATTTCCTCACCATTCATGTATCTAATTAAAGGAAACTGAGTGTGAGGCTTGTTGTTTAACATCCTTGAATATGTAAACAAAAGTTTCAGGTTTGGCGTATTTAGAGCGACAAGACTAAGACTCATATGATGTTAATTAATAAAGAGCATGACATACACTCTTTTTATCTTCGATGAAAAAAGAGTTGTTCTACCATAGCATGCATTTCATACTGCATGTACTAGACGACCTATCAGGAAGCGAAAAGAATGAATCTCTGCTTCTTCGCTATGTGAGTCCTAGAAGTCATGAATACAAATTTCATTTTAGTACCCTTTTTGACTTTTGACTATATCAAGAAGTGATGGGTTAATATTGGCTATCTTAGGATGTATCCTATAGTAATGAGATGATTCGACTTAATGAAACACTTCTAGAAAAATGAGCTAATTCTGATCCAATTGATATAACTTAATGAAATACTTCTAGAAAAACGACTTAATTATGATCCAATTGATATAAGAGCGAAAAAAATAGTTTTTTTTGTTTATACATTCGTTATTTGTATTCACCGGCTGAAGTCATTTCGTTTGATAAAACTTGAAATAACTTATAATACAATGTAATTGAAAAGGAGATCTAAGTATAGATTATAGAGAGATTGAATGATACTCGATTATATGTATTAAGAAAGATACTTGGGGTAAATAAGCACAATATAATTATTAAATACATCATTGGATTGATGTCTTATATATGGCCTATGTTTAGGTTTGTATATTGGAGTTCTCACTATTTATGTGTTTTGAGTCATACAATTCGTTCACTTGTATGAATGATTCTCTTTGAGATTGAAATATTGAATTTTTTTTAAGATAAGTTGAGCTCACTATAAGTAAGTAGGAGATATTGGGCTATGAATCTGGGCTGCCCATATGGGTTTGATCCAGTCCAAGGCCTAAATGCTATTTAATATAAAAGGGAGAAGTTAACATAGGAATTAACTTCCTCTCCCATAAAAATAAGAAAAAGAAATTCCACGTTGATGAATTTGCTTTGAAGAAGTTTTGGAAAATATACACAGAATTTCTAATATTCTAAAGTTATCAAGAGATCGAAGGGGTTCATGCTATGGAATTCGGTTTGGTTTCCTGTAACCGGTCTACTCAAAACATTGAAAACACAAAATTTTCTCTCCAACAAGTAAGTTTCCGTTGGCACTGTCAATTTACAAAACTCAACCAGGAATTTGAGACTAAGAGAAAGACAATTGTTAGGAGTTTCTCAATTGCAAGAAATATTTGAAATTGAGAAATAGCTTTGGCCCAAGAACCTGAACTGGTAATTAGAACAAAATTTATTTAGGTTTATCTTGGTATGAAATGTTATACTGCACAGATAAAAAAATAATTTTTTTGATTATGAAGATTTTAATGAGTTTGATTCAAATTGAAATTTAAGGAAATTATTGACTCTATCCAAGCATAAGTTACACCATTGCCCTTTATTTTACTTCATAATCATAATAATTCATAAATAATTATTGCTTCTCTTTTTCTTTAAATCTCCAGCTTTAGATGTTACCAGTAAAAAGGAGTTAACTAAGTGAAGCTAAAACAGTCCCCAAATTTAGTATCTTGCATTTTTCTCTCTTGTTACTGTACTAGAGATAGAAAAAGGGTGAAAAGAGGAGATGTGGCAATCAATCTGCTGAAAGCCTTGATAGATTGAGATTAATTTCTACTATACTTATTTGTTTGTTTTATGTTGATATGTAATTATTTTAAATATATTGCTTAAATTGATAATCCTTTTTTGCTCTTTTTTTTTTCTCCCTTGGTTCTTTCTATTGAAATGTGGTGGCAATGAATGAGCCTTGAGGAGAACGTATGATTGTTATTTTTCATGAATTGGTCAGTTTTAGATGTGTAATTAAATTGTTATATTGTCTTTGCAAGTACACATTTTGAGTATGAAAGGCTTAACCTATGTTCTTGTTTTATATAGTGTTCTAGGGCATGTATAAAATTTGGAATTTTTCGATTGATATTTGATTCATTCTTATGTGTTTACAAAGTTATGCTCACTTGCTCTATATATATATATATAATTAATTAATTTTTTGATGTTGTTGCACTAAAAGGCAGCTCAATTATATGGAGTGATTAGTATGATTGGCAGTTCATAACACTACAATGCTATTACATACATGTATTAATGAAATTCAGCTTATATACATAGCAATAATAAGATATCTAACCTTCCCTCATATTCAAGTTCAATAATAAATTAGTAATTATGGAAATAATCAGTAATATTATTTTTTTTTTCTCCCTCGTGATGCATCGCGAGAATTA
>CATIWF010047875.1:0-16729 GCA_949630135.1 Balakata baccata
TTACTAAATATGCAATGATATGTAAATGTGTATTTGGCTTTAACTTTTCTAACCGAAATAATTGAACATAGTGTCTGAATTGTTAACATATGTGATATATTAGGTTTATAATCAGGATGTGATGCTTAGCTGAGTTGTCAATTGCTGCAAAGTGAAAATGTTATATGATTCAAAAAAAAATGATCCCTCATTATAAATAGGACTATGTCCTATTCTATGCAATATACGATAACATGATATAAGCATAAGTGATATCCACAGGTATAAGGTGTTACATACTTGCTCATCCACTTGCATATTTCTTGTTGGTTTTAAACTTCAATATTTTCAAGCATCTCACATAACTTATAAAATGCTCTTCTATCCATTCTTAATTCACTTATGCAAGTAGTGTCCTTCCTATGAACAAGCCTAGTAATATACTCTCTTTTAGTATAAGAGTTTAATGCATAAGTAATTCGAGGCCTATCTTGGTTATCTCTATGAATAGATGAAATTACACCAGCTATGGTTAAAACCAAATTGACAATTGTATGCATTTGCAGCCATACTATCAAAATAACTACTACTTTTTTTTCTCTTGTCCTGATTTCAAAGCAAACTTAGTCGAGACATTACTACAAAGAAAATCAATTTAGTTAGTTTGCAATAGGCTAGATTAAAAGACTGTCAAGTAACCCAAACGTTTATCCATTAATAAACCTTCGTAGGAATATATCAAGATGGAGCAAATATTAATATAAATTAATGAACCATCACACTTGACTTTTATCATGCATGTAGGAATAATACATTCACCAAATTAAGCCAAGAAGAAATAGTACATGTCATATCAGTAAACAAACAATTACACAAATCAACAAAACTACAACTCAATAGTGTCATCCACCAAAACTATTCTCAGAAAGGCATAAGATATTAAGCATTGAAGAAAAAAAACCATAATATGGGCCGCACAATTACCTGCGATTTTGATGGTGCTTATTGGCAGCTTTAGAACTATCTTATTAGCTCGCCAAGTTTGTAAAAATGCAGTCTAATGTGACATTCACATACAATTGCAAACAAGTGAGTGGCACCCATACAAAAACACAAGAACACTAGTGGCTACCATCTATTCAAGTGAACAATTCCATGTTGTCAATTTCTATCATTCCAAACCAATTATCAATCTACTACTTCATGAATTCTCAACTACAGCTTAACTACGGTTTCAATATGCAAATAACTAAAGAAAAAAATCTTCCTAAGCTGATATTTGATAGTATATATCACAATTAGTTATAAATCAATACTTCAATAAGGCATAAAACCTACTCAAATCACATAAGTCAAGCAAATAGAAATCTAGTACGAGCATAATACCTAGCTATTCCCTTTCCCCAACAACTCAAAACACAAAAAAAGTGAAATTCCTAATATATAAACATAAATGGACAACCGAGAAAATAAGCATAAATTGACAACCATGGAGCATATTGTTTCTAGGTGGAATGGATTAGGAATGTATTTCAAAAATAATAGATCAAGGAAGAAATTAAAGAAATGGATGAAATGGTTTCAATTAGATTCAATTGCTCTAATCCCTAAACAAAAATATATAAATAAAATCAACACAATGTAAAGCTCAATATGAGCTTTAGTCAAAGCTTACCGGAGAAGAATAAGCTTTAGATCAACGAAAAAGGATAAGCAAGTTGTCAGAGAAAAAGAGGTTGACAATGAGATAGCGATGAGGCAAAGCGAGGAGAAATAATTCCAAACACGTTCTTTGGGAAGAGAAACATATTTATTTTGAGGGTAAAAGTGTAATTATCCAATTCCATATGCTACATAATTTCTATTCTTTAGTTTTTTTAAAGAATTTCTATTATGTAAATTTGTGGAATTAGAACTCTATGGAATTATAATTCCACATCTCCAAATTCAACCAAAATGTGGAATGAAAATTCTTATGGAATAACTATTATATTCCTTACCTAATTTTTAGCTATTCTGCGAACCAAAGAAGGCCCACGTGTTTAGTTCTTTCGAGAAGAATAGGATTGTGTGCAAGATTTATGGTAGACAAGTTGTCAAAAAATAGCAAAACTAGAGTGGCAAATGGCTGTTGAAGATCTTTCAAAACATAGAGAAGCCATTGTACCTCTATAGTTGAGGCTTTTAATGCTTTGTATTCTACGTCGGTAGATGACCTTGCAACTATAATTTACTTCTTCGATTTCTAGGAAATAAGTGAAGAGCAGAGAAACATACCCATGCCTATTATTGATCTTTTAGTTTGGGGATATGTTGCCTAATCGGCATCGATAAAGGCTTATAGTTTAATATCTGAAGTGCTAGAAAAGAATAAGCCTTATGCAACATTTTGCTTAAGATACCTTAGCTCATGATAAGAAGTTTTTATATGAAATTCTATAGGTTTATCTAGATATTGCCTGAGGTATTGAATGGTATATGTGATTTATGGTCTTGTGTTTGTAAGGTATAATAACCGGCCTATAAGTTTTCTGTAGGAAGTGATATCTATTAAAAGTAGAGAGTCAAGTTCTTATGTTCCTTTGATAGGCATAATAGGAGTAGAAGTGAGTTTGGAGTTTAAGAAGCATGTGTATTGTAATGAATCTAGAGTGTACTTTTGCTGATATAGGTGTATACCTTTACTTGTTCGAGCAATTTTAAAACCCAAGAAATACTTAGATAGGTCCAATATCTTTTATTTTGAAAGTAGCATGAAGATAGGCCTTATGTTAGTGATCAGCTGCATATTGCTACTTGAACAAATCCTTGTTGAAATAATGAGGTAGTCAGTTTGATGTTCTATTGACAGCTTACTTGTTTAAGTCCAAAAAGGGATTTTTATAGTTTGTAAACTTTGTTTCCACAATGAAGGCTAGGTTGGGGAAGCATGTAAACCTCTTCACTTAAATCTCCATGTAAGAATGAGTTGTTAATGTCCAGTTGCTCTAAACAATAGTGATTTGTGTTAGAGAGTTGCTCTAAAGGTAGTCACATTTAGCAATTGTTATACAAATTCATTTTATATGAATGAAAAACTTTTTAATTTAATTAATGTTCATTTATATTATAAATTGATAGGATTTTAAATCAATTAAAGAAGTCCATGATATAAACATAGTATGAAGAAAATCATGATGAGATCATGATATTGAGATTCTTATCATGTGCAATTATGTTTATATCTAAACTATCCCTAGTCATAAGATCAATAAAACTGGACATTGTTGATCTGGATAAACTAGTACATGTTATACTCTTTGATTGGATCAAGTAGTAGATCTCATAATATGTAAACATGAGATATTTAGAGTCAACATATGGATACTTACTAGAGTAGTCAAATTCATTAGATGATCTGCTATGAGACCGTCATATGGAACCTCTATTCGATATCAGTGATAGTCTCATCATATCAATGGTATAAGTATCCTTAGACTTGAGGTGTGCAATATTATCTTGGATACTGATTTTGTACTTTAACTTCATTTCTTGTTACCTTTGAAGAGGTTGCTTATAGGGTAGTTATTGGGTATAGCTTGGTCATTGGGTATAGCTTGAGGTATTCGAAGGTAGTTAAGTAGTCAACAAAGGATTCACCACTCCTGATAAAAGTGTTAGAAAAGTGCACTAAAGGCAATCACCTTTAGCATTTATTGTACAATTTCACTTCATATGAATAAAAGGCATTTTCATTTATTAATGTTCATTTATATTATGAATTGATTGGATCTTAAATTAATTAATGAAGTCCACAATATAAAAATAGCATGAAGGAAATCATGATGGGATCATGATATTGAGATTCCTATCATGTGCAATTATGGCTATATCTAAACTAATCCCTAGTTATAGAATTAGCAAGACTAGACATTGTTAATCCGGATAGACTAGCACATGTTATACTCCTTGATTGGATCAAGCAGGAGATCTCATAATCTGTAGATATGAGTTACTTAGAGTTAACATGTAGATGCTTACTAGTATAGTCAAGTACATTGGATGGCCTGCTATGAGACCATATGGATTGTCTATTCAAATGTCAATGATAGTCTCATCATAGTAATAGTGCAAGTATCCTTAGACTTGAGGTACTCAAGGATATCTTGGATATTGATTTTGTGCTTTGACTCCATCCCATGTTGCCTCAGAGGTTGCTCATAGGGTGGTGATTGGGTATAGGTTGAGGTATTTGAAGTTAATTGGGTAGTCGACAGAGGATTCACCACTCCTGATAGAGGGAGTGTATACCTATGGCCTCTTGTTAGGATCATTACTCAAAAATCTCTAGCCGGAGTGGAAATGTCATGAAGATGGTCTTCAATGACATGTTTATTTGAGTAATGAGTCTTAGTGACAGGATCTAACATCACTTAGGCCAAGTGTGACATAGTCAATCTAGTAGGAGCTGACACATAGTCCATGCTATGAACCTAGTAAGATATAGAATGGTGAAAGGATGAATTGCACGGATAATTGTCTATGGAAAGGTTCGTAGTTAAACTACTACTTTCTGACTAATTGGAGGTCATGATGTATTGCTAGATACCTCTCATGATCTACTCGAGATTAAGTGTTAATCTGAGTGGCCAACATAACAGAAAATCTAATGGGTCACACACATTGAAGGAGTGAAAGAGAAGTAAAATGGACTTTTGATTGGATCCAAAACAACGAGAGAAAATCCAAGTCCAAACTCTTTCCTGACCTAGAATGTAGTTCCCTAGTAGGATGAAGATACTGATCGGGAAAAGGAGTATCCCGTTAGAAAAAAGGTACTAGAATGAAAAAACACAAAGTCCTGACCAGAAAAGTAGTTTACCGACTAGGACTCACTTAACATGGACAATTCCCAGGCGGGAAATAAGTTTCTCTATTAGGACACATGATAGATTAGGAATTTTATTCTGATTAGGATTCTATAATCAAGGGGTACGAACCCTAAATCCATATGGACTATAAATAGTCTTCTTTCAAACTATTTTTTAACTGCAACACAAAGAATTAAAGTGTTAATTCCCTTCCTCTTCTCTCAAGGATTAATTCTATTGCTAGCACATTAGATTAATCCAAGTCATTCCTTTAAAAGGTTTTCTCCCTCCTCGCTTCGCATGGATACCATCAGAGGTGATCCTAGAGGATTACTATGGCTTGCTATACCCTGGTAAGAAGAGAATCGAAGAAAGAATACTTAGTTTTGAAAGGTAATAATCTTCTACTATTAGATAGTTTTAATTGTTCATGATTATATAGGTTGATCTTCTTCTTGGAGTTTGTAAAATTTTAATTTTCTGCTACGTAACATGAGATGCATGTGTAAACTCCAATAAGAAGAAAAGTATTCCTGTAGCCTCTTATTGAGATCATTACTTAGGAATCTATGGCCAGAATGAGAATTTCATGAAGATAGTCTTCAGTGACATATCTATAAGAGTAATGGGTCTAAATGACAAGATCTAACGTCATTTGGACTAGATGTGATATAGTTAGTCTAGTAGGAGTTGACACAAAGTTCATGCTCTAAACTGAGTAGGGTATAGTAAGGTGAAGGGACAAATTGCACGGATATTTGTCTATGGAAAGGTTTATAGTCAGACTACTGATTTTCCAGTCAATTAGGGTAATGATGTGTAACTAGATACCGCTCATAACTTGTTCGAGATCAAGTGTTGATCTGAGTGGCCAATATTACTGGGATTGTAATGGGTCACACATATTGAAAGTGTATAGAAGAAGTGAAATTGGCTTTTGGATTGGATCCAAAACTAAGAGAGAAAAATTGGGCCTAGATAAAAGCACGAGTGCAAAATGTCTCGCAATTTCGCGAGATCGCTTATGTCATAAGCAGGATTGTCCAACTCGTAAGTGTGAAAAGTTACTGGACTAAATCGCGAGCACGAAAGATGTTTTGCTATCGCGATTTGTGTCTAATAAGAAACCTAACTATTTAGGAGTCTTTAATCATGGGTTCTGAACCCTATTCTCTTAAAGGACTATAAATAGCCTCTTTTAAGACATAAAATGGTGTTGCAACTCCAGAAATGGAAAGAGTTTCATTCTCTCCTCTCTCAAAGATTATTCTCTCTTACTAGCATAAGAGATTGTGATCACCTATTCCCTTAGAGGTTTTCTTCTCCGTGCCTTCGCATGGACTTCTATTAGAGGTAATCCAATAAAGGATTACTATTGTTTATGACAATCTAGTAAGGTGTGATAGAAGAACAAACTCTGACATTAATAGTAATCATATTCAACCTTAGTTAGGGTTAACTAGTTATATGAACATAGGGCGATTAATGTGTTTGGGACTAAAAATTAGATTTCTACTGCCTTTAGGTGTATGAGATATGTCTGTGAATCCCAACTGTGGTATCAAATTCCACCCTATGCATCATATAATTGATTTTAATTAAAGATGCATGAAAACGTCATTTTAGGTTCCTTTAGATTGAAAAATTAATTTTGGATTGTTTAATTCAGTTGTAAGTTTTTTGTTCATTCATATTCCATTCTAATGTGATTAAAGAGTTTGTTGAATAAACTGAATGTGATACAAAAGAGTTTGTATGATTGAAATTTGTATTTAAGCTTTAATTGTCGAATTAGAGTTCTTAATGATGTTAAGAATTGGTTTTGGTTTCTTCCATGTTTCTATACCTAAGAAATTGTTATATGATAATGGTTTCACATCCATAATATGTTTAGAACACAAAATTAGAGGTTGGACAGAAATAAACACGAAATTGAAAGAGTTTCAATTTATGGTGTCATACAAGTCGCTAGCACGAATTGGCAGTCGTGATCCTGATTATGCCCAGTTTGCGTTTTAATTTTTATTTCTATCCCAACATTTTGTTTTTCATGATTTTATTGATGTTGATTATATGCCTAAATTCAGTCTTTATTTCCATTATAATTCTAGATAGGTAATATGAATTTGTCTAGGTGTTTCGTGTATTGGCTCTCTAGTCCGAATTTTGTAATTTGGTTTGGCTTGAGTTGGCATATGGATTCTCAGATATATGATTATTAAATCTGGAATTTCTGGAAATTATCTTTAGAATTAATGGATTGAATTGAAATTAATCCTAGTGTGACTAGATAAAGGCATATAATTAATAATTAAATTGTTTAACTATTTTTGACATTATAAACGTAAAATTAATTATGAATTAATTTCCTAGAATAATTGGAATTTAATTTCTAATATGATTATGGAATTAAATTCAATTAGAAAAAAACATATGAATATGGAAGTAACTAAATAGGCAATTTTAGGTAAAAATTGATTCAATTGATTATTTGCCTAAATAGCATTATTACCTTTTAGAAAGAGTTTCTAATTGTACATATGATTATTTAATGCCATGATATATAGTATTTCATATTAATACCGAAAATCCAATTTTGGTTTAATGGTTGAAATCGGTTTTTCAAATGGAATCTAAAATGACATTTTCTTTATTGCCTTCAATTAATGCATTAGAGAATGCATGTTAAGGGTATATGGATAGCATGATAGATGATTATTGACTTGACCGATGAGTTTGTTCATGCATGGATTTTTATTTTGTAAATTGGAAAATAGGGTATGCTTGTCCCTGCCTTTCCTTATTTTTCTCTATTTGTATTTATCTTCTCATCTCACTCCCTCAAATGTAAATTGAGATTTCTTTTATGAATTATGTAATTAGAGTACATAGAATTAGGATAGAAGGATATGCAAGGAGTAAGAAGCAAAAGGAGTTGGTGCCATTTACAAGAAGACTTAGAAATAGGAATTTGATTTCTGTTTTGGGTTGTAATTCATGCATCTACCTAGGTTAGACCTAGTCAATCCTTCCATGGCTCAAGGGATTGATGTTAGATTGTCTATAATCATGTCATATAGTTATAATAACTATCAAATGTATGTCTATGTGATGAATTGATATATATTTAGCATGCCATAACATGATGAGACTTTATTAACAAAATCCTTCAAAACTTCCATTAAAATATGATTTCATGATTAATGGATTGATCTTAATCATTTTCATTGATTTGCTGAGCTGACTTAAGGTTAATATAAATTAGAGACGATGTTGGGTAAGTGTGCAAGAGATGTACACGTATCAAGAGTTGATAGCCTAATGATTTGTGCACATATCAATTAGTTGATAGCATAATTCGATAGTTGCATGCTAGATGCAATTGGTATGGATCAAATACCTACCGATTTGACTTAAGAAGGCTTATTGAGCTGACTCAAGGTTTTTCTTAAGTTGGAATTGATATGACCCACTAGGAGAACTTCCAAAGAGGTTCTCTCAAGTTCATAGTGACGGCTATAGGTTTACAATAAAATAGTGGGAGTCATAATGCGTGTTATTAAAGATCGAATATCATGCATTCATGTACATTCTCTAACATGATCTATTTTACATCTATATTGTTAGAATCACAACACCAAATGTGAATCTACATTCCATACTTTAGTCGAATAAGTTGACTAGGCCAAACTTCCTAAACTGGCTTAGGAATTTGAGAATTGTTCTCAAATTCAAGCATATGGCCTATGTCTTAGATGAGGAGCTTCCCACCCTATCTGTTGTCAATGCTACTGCTGATGAACAGTTAGCATACAAGAAGCATTCAGATAATAGTAAGCTAGTGGGCTGTGTCATGTATGTCTCTATGTCACTAGAGCTTTAAAAGCAGCACGAGGCTATGGATGCCAATACCATAGTCTTCTATCTTAGGGAGCTCTTTGATAAGCAAGCGAGATCCAAAAGGTTTGAGGTCTCAAAGTTGCTTTTTTCGCTCTAAGATGGTTGAAGGGACATCTCCAGTATAGCATATACTGAAGATGAATGGCTATATTAAGAGATTGGCTTCTCTTGGGTTCGTGATGGATAATAAATTAAGTATAGAATTAATTCTTCATAGTTTGCCTGATATTTATGCATATTTTGTGCCAAACTATCAGATGACAAGGGTTCATTGACTATACTTGAGTTGATCAATATGCTCAAGATAGTTGAGCCTTTTGTTAAAAAGGAGAGTAAGAATGTGATGTTGATGGATTCTTCTAGTTCGAAGAAAAAGAACAAGAAGAAGAAGTCAACAAAGCCTAAGGGAGGCATGGTAAAAAAGAAAGCCAAATCGGTTGTTTTAAAGGGAACTTGCTTCTATTATGGCAAAATGGCCATTGGAAGAGGAACTGCAAGTCCTATCAGAAGTCCTTAAAGAAGAACACATCAGATGCCCTATCTACCTCAGGTATCTTTGCTATTGAAGTTAATAATAATTCTAGTAATAAAATATGGGTATTGGATATCGGATATGGCTCACACATATACACTCATATGCAGGGCTTAGGGAACCGTAGGTAGCTCAAGAGGAGAGAGTTAGACCTGTGTATGTACAATAGAGCAAAAGGTGTTGCATTACCTATAGGAACCTATGTATTGACACTCCCTAGTGGGCTTGTAATAGAATTTGACATTTGCTTTTATGTTCTTGCTTTAACTAAGAATATTATTTTTGTTTCTGCTTTGAATAGAAATGGATTTAATTTAACTATTAGTGGCAATGGTTGCCTTATAATGTTAAATGATATTCTTTATGAAACTGAAACTCTTTGCAATGAAATTTATATTCTTGATATATTTGGTTCTATCTTTACTATCAATAGCAATAATAAAAGAATTAAAATAGATAAATCAAAACCATTCTTCTTATAGTATTGTTGCCTTAGCCATATAAGTGAGAGGCACATGACTAGGCTCACTAAAATGGTAGCTTGGAGCCATTTGATTATGAGTCATATGACATATGTGAATCTTGTTTATAAGGCAAGATGACAAAATCACCTTTTAGTGGAAAGGGTGAACATGCCATTGGACTTTTGGACCTAATACATTCAGATGTATGTGGGCTAATGTTGGTGCATGCTAGAGGTGCTTATCCCTACTTCATTACCTTTATTGATGATTATTCATGATTTGGGTATATGTATCTTATGTGATACAAATCTAATGCATTTGAAAAGTTCAAAGAATTCAGAAGTGAATTAGAGAAACAACTTGGCAAGAGTGTTAAATCACTAAGATCCGATCAAGGTGATGGATACTTAGCAATGAGTTTTAGGTTTATCTAAAGGATAATGGAATTTTATCCCAATGGGCTCCATCTTTCACTCCACAACACAATGGTGTGGCTAAAAAGAGAAATCAAACCTTGTTAGATATGGTGCGGTGGATGATGGAGCTTAGCAGAACTCCCTAAGTCCTTTTGGAGTTATGCATTATTGATTGTTGTTTATATATTAATGGAGTCCTTTCCAAGACAGTTGACACTAGTCCATATGAGATATTGAAAGAAAGGAACTGTAATGCTCGTGAAGTAGAGCCTAGAAGATTATTTGGTGAACGAAGGGTAATTTGGTAATTAAAATATTTATATAAAAGAAATATTAAGAATAAACGAGAGGTATATTGTGAGCATATATGAGTACATATAGGGTATATGTAAGATATATTGATGAGTTTTGGCTTGGGAATGGTGTTAGAAGTTAAAATAGAGTGAAAAGTTGAGTTGAGAAACAATTATGGCTGTGACTATAGAGTAGAGTGGAATTCTATGGAAAATTTCAGAAGTTTTAACTATTTAATGACTATTAGAGTGTCACGCCCATGACATATGTAGTCATGGTCGTGACTACTATGTTATATAAGGAGTTACACAGCCATTTTGCATGTTACTTAGGTTATTCACTCCATAAACCCCAAGACACGTTCCCTCATACTTAAGGATAATATCTTATCATATTTTTATGAGTTTTTGAGTGTTTAAACACTAAAACTATATTAAAACCAAGATTTAGCAAGGAATTGAAGGTTAGAGACATAAAGAGAGAAGAGTGGAGAGGAAAAGCTTAGAGGGAGAAGAGGGAGCTCGGTTTTTCCCTCAGTTTTAAATTTATTTCATTCATTTTAAGGTAAGGAAAGCAAGTTCTTTCCATCTCTTAATGATGATTTGAGGATGATTGGTGTGTTTGCTTTGGTTGGAAGTAGAACATGTGAATTTGGGTTTTTGGTGTAAAGAAGGGTGTTAGGTTTCTTGATGTAGGAAGTTTTATAAAGTTGTTGAAAGAAACCATGATAAAGAGAGAGAATCATGCATAATAATTCTATTTTAGGAGCCATGGGGTTAGATTTATGATTTTGTATATTTGCCATTGACATAGAAACGATATTTGGTTATGGTTGTTATAGAAAAACAAGGTGAAGAGGAAGGTGATAATCAAGGAGGGTAGAACAAGCTCCTTAGTTTAAATTTTGGTGATGCTCCTTTAAGGTTTGTACATATATGCATTTTTGTTCACCTATTTCGCATGTTTGTGTTCGTGGATTGAGTAAATGGTAGGTTAAAATAATGGATTATGTGACATAACATGTGGAAAACAATGTAATGGCATGTTAGAAAGCATAGGTGAGTAGACTTGAGTATGTTGGCATGCAAAAGCATTAAATGATCATCAATGTGTTAGTTGTTTATTGTTTTATGAGTGATATGTGTTAAATTTGTTGTTAGGCATCCCATGAACCCTAAATAATATTAAATATTGTGGAATTTAGGTGAGTTTGGTTGGTTATTAATATATGTGGGATATATGTCTTAAAAGATAGGTTTAGGACTGGAAATTGGTAGATTTATGAAGTCACACCCATGATTGAATGTCCAAAATAAGGCAGAAGGGTTCACCACTTGAGCCACAACTAAGGTCACCGCTTGAGTCACGCCCATGACTCAAAGTATCACACCTATGACACTATCTTATGACAATTTTATATGTTTTTATGATTCCTAAAAATGATTAAAGCATGCCAATAACTATTTCATGATTTTATACAATGAAATATCATATGGTTGCATGATTTTGAACATGAGGATGCATTAGTGATACATGTGTAAGAGGTATATTGATTATGGCAAATATGGACATGTTGGAAATAAATAATTAATGACTTTAATTGCCCAATCCTCTACCTGAGGACCAATTTATGATAGATGGATTACCATTAAAGGTGTTTACGATACCGATATTGATATGATTAAGGATAAAATGGTTGAAGCTCCTCGAGCGCCCCTGATCCTATTTGTATTTAGATGATGTGACTATGATCAATCAAGGTGACTAAAGCTCCACGTGTGCCTTGACTTGAGATTATGGTAAGTAGGGTGGCTTAAGCTCCATGAGTGCCCCTACTCCACACCCTGTATCTATATAGTCCGGGAACAAGATTTTTAGGCCAAATAAATAAATTATAAAAGGAAATGTGAAAGCTTATTAAGTGACTTAAGAAGCAATCTAGAAATGGCTTAGTACGGGTTTTTCTCATATAGGTTCAAGAGCTTGTAGATAGTAGATCTGAAGTTGATAAAGAAAAGTCAAAGCCCATTTCAAAGGACATATTGAGACCCAGTTTGTGGGTCTATGACACTACACTTTTGTATTCCATTTTGTCCATGCACGCAGGGCTAGTTAACATGTTTTGTACATAATGAAGAAAATGGTTTATTATGTGATACATTTGATACTTATATGAATATGTATAAGGCTTGTAAGTAAATCGGTTAATTTTGGTAATACAAATTATGTGGCAAGTAATATGTGATATAGAAAGATAAAGTCAAATCGAGTATGAATGTTGAACTAAGTTGTTATATGAAAAATTTTAAATTTGCTTAGGTTTAGTTAGTTAGTTTTGTGGCATTCTGCTTATATATTGGGATCACTTCTAGTATATAAATAGGGTGGCACAAGAAGCCTATACTTTCTTATATAAAAGTATAGGGTTGTCCAGCTTATATGACGCGGACAATGTCAGATAAGCTTAAAGCTAAGTATGACTGATATATATTTGTAGGATATCTTAAAGAAATAATTGAATATCAATTCTACAATCCTTTGGAACAAAAGGTGCTTGTTTCAAAGCATGATACCTTATTAGAGAAAGAGTTTCTTCTAAAAGAAGATAGTGGGAGAAAGATTGAACTTGAAAATTTCAAAATGCTCTAACAGACCCAGATCAACTACCTAAACCCGAGCTTATTGCTCATAGAGATGAAGTAATAGCTACTCCTTTCGATACACAAGATCTTCATAGATCTAGTAGGATACATTCCACTCCCAAGAGATATGGATTTCGCATAAGCGATAATAATGATATCTTGCTCATAGAGGATTATAAGCCTACTGCCTATAAAGAAGTTCTGAATAGTTCAGAATCTGACAAATGGCTAAGGGTCATGAAGTCAGAAATGGATTCCATGTATGAAAACCAAGTATGGATCTTGGTTGACCTAACCGAATGGATAAAACCTATAGGGTGCAAGTGGGTTTTCAATAAGAAAATCGACTTTGAGGGTAATGTGGCTATCCATAAGGCTAGGCTAGTAGCTAAGGGTTATTGTCAAAGATAAGGAAATGACTATGATGAGACTTTTAGTCCAGTAGCTATGCTTAAATCCATAAGAATACTCTTAGCAATTGTTGCTCATTACGATTATGAGATATGACAAATGGATTTGAAGACGATTTTCCTTAATGGAAACTTGACCAAGGATGGGTATATGATACAACTAGAGAGTTTCAGATCTAAAGATGGTGAAAACGTATGCAAGCTTCAAAGATCCATTTATGGATTAAAGTAAGCTTCTAGGTGTTGGAACATCCGATTTGATGAGATAATCAAAGAGTTTGGTTTTTTACAAAAGTCTGATGAACCTTATGTATATAAGAAGGTTAGTTGGAGTGTAGTCATTTTCCTTATATTGTATTTAGATGACATATTAATTATGGGAAATGATATCTCAGTCTTTCAATCTGTTAAAGTTTGGCTTTCCAAGAATTTCTCCATGAAAAACCTTAGAGATGCAACCTATATATTAGGGATAAAGATCTATAGAGATAGTTCTAAGAGGTTGCTTGGTCATTCTCAGTCTACATGTATAGATAAGATGCTAATAAGATTTAGCATGGATTAGTCCAAGAAAGGATTTATTCCCATATGACCCTTGAGATGACCCTTTCAAAGTCTATGTGTCCTAAGACACAAGACAAGAGGACTAGTATGAGTTTAATCTCATATGCTTCGGTTATAGGATCAATCATGTACGCTATGATATGTACTAAACCCAATGAATCATATGCTCTGAGTATCATAAGTATATAGCTGTCAAATCCTAGTGAGGATGATTGGGTAGCTGTTAAGAATATCCTTAAGTACTTGAGAAGGACTAAGGCTGTGTTGCCCAAACAATCACCAAGAAGGGGGGGGGGATGATGAATTGGTGGGAAAATAAAAATTCTTGCACTTATAAAGAAGCAAAAAGGATTGAGAAGATTGAGACACGAATTTTATAAAGGTTCGGGTATTAACTAAACCTACTCCTCTCCCCAACCTTAATTGGGTATTTGCTAATCTAATCACTCAACCCAAATTTTCCTTGTATTTTTATGGCTCACATAACAACTAATTCCTTGTAATTTGGCTCACACTATCCAATTACAAGATAACCCAAGTGTTTGAAGGTTAACACTTGAACCCTTACACAACTAATTAATGAAGAAGGATTGAGAAAATAAATTGCAAGAGTTTTGGCACTTGGAAAGTAATTAATTGAATTAAATGGCCTTTTAGTAGGGTATTTATTGATTACCCACCGATTAGTCATTACAAAGTAGTGTCATAACTCTTTCTAACGTTCTCTTAAATATGCATTAAATGTTGCTTGCAGAGAGGGGTCTTTGGTCAGGAACATAGCTTTCTCGATCGGAATATGGCTTGTTTTTACACGTGGCATCTTCTGGTTGGCTGAACCCTCCAATGGCTAGTCCCTATTCAATTTTCTCGGTCAGGACCTCAGTCAGTTTGACTTTGATCGTTTTGACTTTGGTCGTTTTGACTCTATGATAACTTGACACATTTTGATGGTATCTCCTCTTTAACGGTCATGTCCTTTTGAATTTCCTGATTAGACTATAACATATCCCGGTCGGGACATCTCCTGTCCCGGTCTGCTTCCGCTACTGGAACTTTGGAAGATCCTAAGGCAATGTTTCTTGGTTTGGACACACATTTCCCGGTCTGTACTTGAGTTCCGGTCGAGAGATACTTTTCTTGGTCGGGAGTTATGCATCTCCAGAAAATGCTTGACTTGTTTAATGAGGAATTTATGACCAAATATGCTGAAACTTTGAAAACTATCAAAACAACACTCAATGAAGATGTTAGTGACATTTAATTTGATTGTCAATATCAAAATAGAGAGCTATCACCCTAAGGTTAACAATCTGCCCTTTTTTTATTTTGACAATCAAACTAGGCAAAAATAACAAATTGATGGTGCTATTATCAAATTGACGTATTGAATAATAAGCATGCAAAGTTTTACATCATTTGAAGGTAGGAAACGTATTGAATAACTTAAGTCAAAATAATTGACTAAGTTATCATTTCAAAAATAAAGTTAATTTTTGCATAGTTATAATGTTTTTCTCCCCCTATGTCAATATAAAAAATAATGGGTGCATATAAAGCAAAAAGAGGCAATCACCAAATTTACATAGAGATAAAGAACAAGAAACCATTTTATTGAAAATAGAAATGTGTTACAAAAAAAAAGAATGTGTAAACCACACATCTAAGTACTTAGCATAAAAAATTGAAAGAGAAAAAACAAAGTGAGGCATCTCCTTCTTCATCACTTGCCTCCTCTTCCTCTTCACCACCCTCTTCCTTTTCATGAATGCCTTGCTCTCCCTCAAAAGGTGGGGCTTGTTCAAAGCTATGAGTACATACATTAAGATTGACTTGCCCTTGCATGCTTTGAATATCCAAATGAATATGTTGCATCATATCCCTTATGTGTTGAAAGATTGCATTTGAAAGTCATAAAGACTTTGCAAGGTGATTTGTTGTGGTTGAGAAGGTGGTGGTGGAGGCATTTCTGGTGCACTTGAACACTCTCCTCCTATAGAGAGCCTTGCCCGCTTCCTTATGGCCTCTTGAGTGGCCTTTTGTGTTAGAGAAGTGCTCTTAAGGCAATCACCTTTAGCACTTATTGTACATGTTTATTTGATTAATAAGAGGCATTTTTATTAATTTGGTACTCATTTGCATATGAAATGATATAGATTTTAAATTGATTAATGAAAGTCCATGATATGAAACATAGCATGAAGAAAATCATGATAGGATCATGATAATGAGATTCCAATCATGTGTAATTATGTTGGTATCTAAATTATCCCTAGTCATAGGAACAACAAGATGGGACATTGTTGATCCGGATAGTATTGTTTGAAGGGTTTTGATCATGTATCACATATATATAAGCAGCGGAAAATAAAAATTTTCAAAACCCGAATCAAAGGATTTTCATGTGCCAATTAAAACTAATTTAACCAAAGAAAATTCAGAATTTATACCTTTATAATTTCTTGATTTTTCTTCAACTTCTCACCTTATTAGGTTGTAGCAAACCACAACAATCCAATCTAGGATTGTCTCTAACAATATCCACTCGAAGATGAGAGGATGAAACCACTAGGGAGATGGCTTGAACATTCCTCAAAGTGCTAGCAATGATGTATGTTCATATGAGAAGAAAATTAAACTCTTTAATTTTCTTGTTGTCTCCAAAAATTTTTCCTCTCCCA
>CATIWF010047883.1:0-17139 GCA_949630135.1 Balakata baccata
AGGAAATCCAGTAGCAGTATGGCTCACTTGCAAGCAACTTCTCTTCCATATTTGATTCAGCTTCGATCTATGAATGTTGAATTGAACATGCATGATAGTGGGTCACTGGTTGCAACCCTTCAGGTTAGACCTATACTAATAGGCAGAATCAAAGAAGCACAAGGCAGAGATCCTCAATTGCAGGAGAAAATTGAAATGGTAAAGCAGGGGAAAAATAAGGACTTCCACTTGCAGAATGATACATTGATGTTAAAGTCACGCATGTGTTCCAGACATTGAAATCCTGTGCCAGGAAATAATGGAAGAGGCACATAATGCACCATATGCAATACACCCAGGGATGACGAAGATGTATCATAGTTTAAGACCTCATTATTGGTGGCGAAGGATGAAGAAAGACATAGCAAAATATGTTTCTAAATGCCTAACATGCCAGCAAATTAAAGTGGAACATCAAGCTCTAGCAGGTAAACTACATCCATTAGCAGTGCCAGAATGGAAATGGGAGAAAATAACAATGGACTTTGTTTATGGATTGCCGAGAACTCCACGAAGAATGATGCTATATGGATAATTATTGACAGATTAACCAAGTCAGCACATTTTCTTCCCATCAGATAGGGATGTACACTGGAGTGTTTAGCAAAGTTATATGACAGGAGATAGTTAGATTACATGGCATTCCATTATCCATTATATCTGATAGAGATCCACGATTTACTTCACGATTTTGGGTGAGTTTACAAAATGCATTGGGAACAAAATTGCACTTCAGCACTGCATTTCATCCACAAACTGATGGTCAATCAGAGAGAACTATACAGACATTGGAGGATATGCTCAAAGCATGTGTTATGGAGTTCAAAGGATCTTGGGATGAATATGTGGCACTAACAGAGTTTGCATACAATAACCAATACCACAGCAGTATGCAAATGGCACCATAAGAAGCATTGTATGGCAGAAAGTGTAGAAGCCCAATTATTTGGGATGAAGAAGGTGCATGTGCAATTGAAGGACCAGAAATGGTATAGGATACAGTAGACAAGATCAAGACAGTCAAAAGCAAACTCAAGGTAGTACAAGACAGACAGAAGAGCTATGTCGATCAACACAAAAGGGAAATGGAATATGAGGCAGGCGAAAAGGTATTTCTTCGAGTGTCACCATGGAAAGGAGTAATCCGATTTGGCAAGAAAGGTAAACTGAGTCCAAGGTACATAGGACCTTATGAAATTCTTGAAAAGATTGGTCTATTGGCATACAGGTTGGCATTACCACCAGAGACGGATCAGATTCATAGTGTGTTTCATGTCAGTATGCTAAGAAGATACATATCAGACCCTACACATGTACTGAAGGATCAAGCCATTGAGATTGCAGATGACATGAGTTATGTAGAAGAACCAGTAGGAATCATCAGATACAAGATAAAACAGTTGAGAAATGGAGAAATACCTCTAGTCAAAGCGTTATGGAGAAACCACCACTCATAAGAAGAGGCAACATGGGAAACAGAAGAGAATATGAAAAAGCTGTACCCATATTTGTTTCCAGGTATCAAATTTCAAGGACGAAATTTTTTTAAAAGGAGGGGAGAATTGTAACATCCTCAACCATCCATACATGCATTATCATATGCATTTCATTTGAACATATTTATTTTATAAATGTCATTCACATGAAACACATGCATACATATAGATTTTGGCGTAAACGTGTTTACGAGATAGACTTGACACAGGTCAGTTTATCGCAATAGAAGCAAGTCGTACGTGTCTAGTTATAATTTAAATAAGGACACAAGATATTGAAAATGAAATTAAATAAAATGATTAAAATTGAAATAAATGAAATTTGGCATAGTTAAATTATTTTGATTGGACAGTTTGACTAGATATTATTTTTGGCAATACATACATGAAAATATGTAGAGAAAATAATAAAAATGAATAAATAAATAAATTAATTAAATATTAATAAATCAAAAAAGTTAAAAAAAAAGGAAAGAAAAAAAGGAAGAAAGGATTAGGCAAGGTAGCTTTGGACACAATTTGAAGAGTCATTTCTCCCCAGCCCATTTCTTCTTCTTCTTCTTCTCCCATAAGAGCCTTCTTTTCTTCATTGTTTCACTTAGGTTTTGCTGTAAATTCAGCCCTTGAAAGTTTGTTCTTGGTAAGTAATCATCTCTTCTTCTTTAAGTGTTCATTATGACTGATTAGGGTATGTCACAAGTAGTGTTTTGCAACTCGATTTTGAAAGCCATAGATACTGATTCTGGAAAGGTGTCAAACATAACAATTGTAGCTTTCTGTCTTAGGTTTATGGATATATGAATAGTTTTGCATGATTTGGTGTCTGTGGAGAGATATTGGCATCAGACTAGAACTGGTTCAATTAAGGAACCTAGTTGAATCATCTACAATTTTGATTATGTATCTATATGATAGAGTCGGTAATTGATAAAACTCAAGACATAAAAGTTGAAGATATATGTGTTATCTATTGTATATAAAATTTCAGGACCATATTTGTGCAGGTCCAGTTAGTTATTCGCTAATTTTGAGCTTCTTATAGACAGGATCTGTAAATGATCCAAACATAAAAGTTATAGGTAATGTTTGCTAAATTTGGGCACAAATTTCACCTCAATATGTTGTGTATGTTGTAAGTTATGGCCTTCAAAAATCATACTGGTCTGAATGTCGGCCCTGTTTCTGACCAGTCACAATTTCCCTACCATATGAGGACATTAGATGCAGAATGGATGAAAGTACATGAAAAATGTTCCATTTTAACATGTCTATGTTCATACAAAGTTTCATACAGATATGACTTACCCGTTATAAGATATGAAGAAGCAAAATTGGTGTCCCAAAACTGCCTATGGTTAAAAACAGGGTAGAGAACATAACATGTTTATAAATTGCATAAAATATTATGCAATGGTCCAATTGTTATAAAATTTAGATATGTTATAACCCTACATGTTAGATTTAATTAGAAGTAAGAATCATACAAATTGGACTAGTATAGAAAAAGTTATTAGCTACTGAACACACGAAGGTCATACTGCCATAATACCAAACCCTAGTTAGTGATCTATAAAATGCATATTTCAATTTGTTTACGTTCACTAAGTTTATGTAGCTACTAATTGACCAAGTATACATTTAATTAGGTCCACAGCATATTGTAGAGCCTCAAGGAAGTGAAAGACAGTAAGATAGAGACTTAGTAGCAAAAGAAAAGGTGAGTTTAATTATCAAACGATTTTTTTGGTGCGTGTTACATGTAATGTGATTATTACGTGCTACATGTAATGTGACTTGATTTGCTTTATTTGAATTACATGATTGCTATGATTTGGCCAATGAGACTGTATTGAATGTAAAGTACATGTTTGGATTACATGTATAGGTTTTCTTTGTATAAGGCAAAAGTTGCCTGAAATGTATAATGATTGTTGCAAATGCATATGCATATGGACTTAAAAGGCGTTGTGACTAGGTAAATAACATTATAAAGCAAAAGAAGAGGCCTATGGCCCAAGCAAATGTTCAAAAGCAAAAGAAAAGGCATATGGCCTAACAAATGTACAAATGTTACAAATGATCAAGCTAGCTAGCAAATGCAAATGTTCACATAGAAACCCGGGACAGTGTTTGTTTAGCCTGGTAAGAGAAAATGACATAAGCATAAGTAAATGAAATTTTTACATGATTTAATATTATTTATATTCATATGATATTGATAAATAGAATGACATACAAAATGTGTACGACTAACTTATTACTTTAGAAAGCTTTTGATGATTATTCTCATTGAGTTGCAACTCATCAAATTGCATCATTTTTCATGTAAAGAAGAGTAATTAGCTCATTTTGGAGGTGCATACTATATAAAAAACATGGATCATAGGTCACCGGCCGAGCCTCACCAATCTCTCTCCTTGCATTTCACATATGTATAGGGACATGACTTTTATGTTTTGGATTGTATATCTGTACACATATAATATAGTGAATACGTAGTGATGTGATATATATTATGTATATAGTCAAGCTGTTATGCTTTACTAAATTGCTAAATGTTACAAAGTGAAATGTTATATGATTCAAAAAAAATTTATCCCTCATTATAAACAAGACTATGTCTTATTCTATGCAATACATGATAATATGATATAAGTATAAGTGATATCCATAGGTATAAGGTGTTACACTTGACTACTCTTTGTAAGCATCGATGTGTTAAATATGAACATCTCATGTCTACAGCTTATGAGATCTACTGCTTGATCCAATCAAGGAGTATAACATGTGCTAGTCTATCCGGATCAATAATATCCCGTCTTGTTGATCCTATGACTAGAAATATTTTAGACACTAACATATTACACATGATATAAATCTCATCATGATTTCTTTCATGCTATGTTTTCTATCAAGAACTTCATTAATCTATTCAAGATCAACATTAATTCATATAACAAATGAATATCAAATTAATGAAATTGCCTTTTAATAATAATAATAATAATAATAATAATAATAAATTGTATAACAAGTGCTAAAGGTGATTGCCTTTAGAGCACTTCTCTAACAATCCTTTTATGAACTTTTTAGTCTTTGATACATGTTAATGTCTAAGTTCTAAATCTTTCCAATTAATCTTTGAGTAGTTTTGGCATGCACCCAATCAGTTCTATTCTTTTATGTTCTTAGTTAGAATGTTAAGAGACATCCAATATTTACCTCCAAATATGGAGGCATGATGGACACGACATGTCTCCAAAACTTGGTTGACAAGGTCATTCCTTAAACGACCTTATGGATTTCCTAATTTATCTTTGTATGCTTTCACTCTTCTAGGTTCATTATATTCTTTATTCATATCTAGGGATCCCCATCTAGAATAAGAATCTTGTGACATGTCACTTTTCTCATTATGTCATTTCCTGTATCTAATACGAATCCTCATCCATTGTATCTTGTCTAAGCATCTTTGTAGTTTCAATTGTTCTTTATATTCTTTGGCCAACTTTTAGTTTTCTTTCCATCTCTTGTTTTGGTTTTGGCTTCACTAATTATTTATTGAGCCTTCTATACAGTATAGTTCTTAGTGTATGAGTTACACTCATCTCATGTCTTTTTATGAATCCTTTGTATCCGTTATCACACTCAAGGTATACATATATGGTATTGTCAGTACCATCTATAATCTAGTTCTTTTGGAGACTCTAGGTCTCTCTCCTCCTTAAGAACTAGTCTAGCATAATTATTAATTTGTTGTCTCATATTACATATCTCATATCTCTTGATACGGTACTTATTTCGTACTATAGAAACTCTCCTCTATAAGCATCCTAGAAGGGAATTCCTTTTGTACTTGTTTGTAACCACACTATAACTTATGTAATAGTTTACACTTTCTTTGTTTATATCTAGCTAGATTGTATGTACTGGTTATGGCTTTGCCCTTGGTTCTTGCCTTGGGGCTATCATGAAATAACCGATTCCCCTTTTCTAAGTGTCCAAATCATATAGTTCCTAACTTTAATGTATTTGTATCGTTATCTCACATAAGTTCCTTACACTTTTCTTCTTTTTCATAACAATGGCAGAAGCATTGAATTCGACAATATCTTCGTGTTGATGGGAGACTACTTGAAGTCCAATGCCTTCATTGAGTCCCCTTATTGTAAAACAGTGGCACTTGTCCGTTCCATTAGTTATTAGGCTGGCGGCATGCTTGGTCATTTGATTAAACACCTTCTATTGTTCTACCTTTACTATTTTTCTTTGTTTAAGGTTGAATAATTCTTTCTCATTTCATTCATATATCTCGGACTATGTACTGTTTTCCCTTTGTTTGGTACCTAAATACTCCCATCTTGGTAGTCGTGAAGTCTAGGTTTTTATCATGATTGATCTCTACCAGTCATGATCATGCTCCTATAACAAGGAGATTACATGTCCTTAGTGCCCTTTAGCACGCTCTAACTTGTTAAAGACTCTCGGTTTTTCCCCACTAGTAATCGACAGCTATTAGATCATTGTCCATATGCTTGCATAAGAAGCGCCTAACCTTAGTCAGATCGTCCATCTGCACACTATAGTTTGAAATCATCAATCAAATCTATGTTATTAACTACCCGGACTTATCCGATGCCTCATGCTAGGAGAGTAGTTGCTCTCAATCTCTCTATATCTTTAGGTTACTACATACCTTTCTAATTCTACCAATTGACAAAAAAGTCACCCATGCTAGAGTTAAATGAGACTTATGTATGCATGCATGATAAATATATTTTCCACTTAAGTCCAGAAATGCCTAAACTTGGCTCTGATACTAATAAATATAACACCGTCTCTTATATCAGGATTTTTTTCTATTATAAGGGAAGAGTGCTACAAACTAGTTACCTAAATTTGTTCAAATTTTAAACTTTTCACATATGACAGTACTAAAATATCTTTTTTCTTTATTCTAAATGAGCTTGCATATCCGGTTGGCTAGTATATATATCACCTCAAGGTGACATTAGCTCTTATTTACCTGTTCATCATCAATTCATATAATAAATTGGGCATATCAAGCGCTCTACTCATGCTTCTTAACTATGTTTAGTTGAGCCATTTATGCATCATATTACATGCAAAATAACAAATATGACTAATTACATTCCATTTAATGATTTCTAAAATGAATTCATGATAGGCTAAGCCCAACCTAAATCCTAGCCTACACAGTCTCCTTTGTATGGGCTTTGGCTCCTTTGCTGTCAACTGCTACAACTACTATCTACTGGCTCTAAGACTTGTTTGCATTGAGAATAACAAGCTAAGCTACTCATAGCTTAGTAGTACATAAGAGTAACAAAAATATAACAAGTAATCATATTATTTATGGCATATTAAAATTTGTAATATAATCATTTCCAAATTATGTGGGCAATAGTGTTAGACATACATTTAAAACTTATACAAGGGTCAGACCAATCAAGGGTAAAATTTGTGATATATTCATTTCCAAATTATGTGGGCAATAGTGTTAGACATACATTTAAAACTTATACAAGGGTCAGACCAATCAAGGTTCATATATATAATCAATAATTATGCACACATGCTTAACCAAATCATGGATTACATATATTTCTTTTTATTCTAATGTTCCAATATCTCTAAATCTTGCACTAACTGAATTTCAGGTCTATGTATCTCAATTGTCAATTAGTGCATTGATCTCTTGAAGGCTTGAGCGAATACCGGTCATAGGAAGAAGCTGGATCCTCGGGGAATGGAGCTTCGATCCTTAAGGCATTGACCCTTATGGAATTGAGCCTTTTCCCCAATTATAAGTAAAAGCATTGACCCTCAAGGAATTGTGCTTTAAGGTTAAGATTGGGTAATTGAGTTTGACCACTAGTTATTCCCATCAATTATTCGTACATCTTATTCGTATATCATTACTCAATGTATTCAAAGTGTATGCATGTTCAATATCATGTATATATGCCATATTCCATCATATATTTGCCTATAGAGGATTTGTGCATACTGTAATCATGTTTTCAAATCATATAATTTTTTATGTAACAAAGAGTCATGGGCATGACTTTATTGGTCATGGGCGTGACTCTGGTTGTGCAACTGGTGGTGAACCATACCATTTTATTAAAGACCTAATATCATGCATTCATTCATGTGCATACCTCTATAATCTCGATCTTTACATCTAAGTTGTTAGAATCATATCATTCAATGTGAATCAACGTGTAATCATGAGTCATATATTTTGACTAACCTAAGCTTCCTTGACTGTCACACCCATGACTAAATGAGTCGTGGCCATGATTTACTTGATATAAATACCCCATCTTTGTTTTCTTTCATTTTAACAGAGCCCCTAAAGCCCTAAAATCTTAGAAACTCCCAAATCTATAATACTTCATCTCCCACTGATTTTGATGGTTTATAAGTCCAAACACAAGATCTAACATGAAAATATAGATTTGATCATGGACTTGAGGAGATTCAACAAAGAAGAAGAGGATGTTAGAGAGGGAAAAGCTTGAAGCTTTAGGAGAGCTTGGTTGTCCACCAAATCAACCTCGTTTTATGCATTCAAGAAGTAAGACTTTATTGGTCATGGGCATGACTCTATTGGGCGTGACTTTATTGGTCATGATCAAATCTATATTTTCATGTTAGATCTTGTGTTTGGACTTATAAACCATCAAAATAATGTGGGAGATGAAGTATTATAGATTTGGGAGTTTCTAAGATTTTAGGGCTTTAGGGGCTCTGTTAAAATGAAAGAAAACAAAGATGGGGTATTTATATCAAGTAAATTATGGCCACGACTCATTTAGTCATGGGTGTGACACCTTCAATTTTTCGTATTTCTTCATTATTTCAACACTTTTCCATGTCCAAGACCTAAATTCAACCTTGTACCTTTCATTTACATCATATAAGCCCCAACATACTTTCGATATATCATCAAAATGCCTTTGATTCATCTCATAATTCATTTGTATCATCTTAAAGCTGAATCACACACTCTTAATATGTCGTGTATACTTTATTACTACTAATGATGTGAACATGGGAGCGAAGCATGGAGGACTATCTTGTGCCAATCAAATAGAGCAATCTTATATCATTGAAATGAGTCAAAAAAAAAAGTTCAAAAGCCTGTTGATATTGCTAAAATACCTTTTGGGTATGTTCCAAATCATAGGAGGCAACATTGGAGCATTAGAAGCAATATTGGTCCTAAAGTCAACAATCAAGCTAATGGGCCAATGCTACATAAAGGGAAGCCTAAAGTGGAGATTAAAGAAGTCTTTCATCAAGATTCAAGTCAATTGGACCTATTTCTAAGGTGTCCAAGTCCATTAAATCAAATGAGCAAATTTGAAGAATCATGTGCAAATGCATGTGCACAACTTATAGACAACCTTAGGAGGCGTGTTGGGCTTATTATTTGGGTTCAAATATGTTATTTTAATTCCAAATTCGTGTGGTCCAAGTTGTATAATCAGATTGTATCTACTTTTCCTATTTCTAGTAGGATTCAAGTAGTTTTCCTTATTTGTCAAAGACTTGGGTCATTAGTTGTCATATCCCTACTTCTAATGGATTAAATTAGATTATCCCTATCTTTATGTAATTTGGATAAAGATTAGATTGTAATCCCTAACTTTAAGGGATAAATGCCTACTTTTTAGGAATTGAGTTAGAATAGGATTAGTTGTCCTTTTCCTTAGAGGAAATTGACTTTTTTCTACTGTAAATAGTCATATAGGCTTGTATACTTATTTGTTAATGAATAAAAACGAATTTGAGAGTTTTCTTCAAGAGAGGCATGTTCTCATATTGGTATGCTAAGGAATTATTTCACTTATCAGGTTAGTATTAACTTGTGGCGTGTCTAATTCTTTCTTATACTCTTTGTTACTAATTCCATGCTGATTTGGGGGCGAAGGGTTCTTACCTATTTCCTTTTTGTTACTAGTTCCTTGCTAAACTAGGGGTGAAAGGTGTTAAGTAAATAATTGGTTGGACTTAAAGATTTGATTGCTAAACTGATTTGGAGGTCATCTAGGTTTATCATCATCTTTCAAGCAAAGAAGAATAATTAGCTTATTTTGGAGGTGCATACCACATAGAAGATATGGATCACAGGTCACCGCCCGAGTATCACCAATCTCTCTCCTTGCATTTCACATATGTATAAGGACATGTCTTTTATATTTTGGACTGTATGTCTATATATGTATAATATAGTGAATACGCAGTAATGTGATATATATATTATGTATATAATCAAGCTATTATGCTTTGCTAAATTGCTAAATGCTACAAAGTGATACTGTTATATAATTCAAAAAAAAAATATCCCTCAATATAAATAAAATATTGTCTTATTCTCAAGCTATATACGATAACATGATATAAGTATAAGTGATATCTATAGGTATAAGGTGTTACAAAAGTTATTTGACATCCGTAAGTATAAGTGTCGTTGGTGATTGAAACTTTCTTGTGGGCATCTGATCTGCATGTTTGACATCAATTTGGGTTAATTTAGTGTCTCTACACTTCTGTTCAACTTCCATTAGGGAAGGAGAACTTTTTTGCATATCTTCCTTAGTTTTGTCTATTTATTGCGTTCTTTGTTTTCTTTTTCTTTTGTGTTGTCCTATTTGTTTCCTTTACGCTAGTTGAGTAATTTTTTATTCCATATTACTCAAATAACATATATAAGCATTCGCACATCTCATTCTTCAACCGTGTGTGCATATTTTATTTTGTCTTTTCTTTGCTTTCATAACATCTTATTTGCATATAGTTTTGCTTTATTCTTTTCTTTCATAAATTTTTAATTGCTTTGCATTCTATTAGATATTTGTTACTTGTTTTTAATAATCTATTTTGTTGAGGTTGTTCTAGACTCATGCCTTGGTTGGAATACAAGAGTGATAAAAGGCAAAGAGTGGTGAGTTCAAAAGAGGGTAAAAGCCATTCATTGCGTGAAACACGAGGGAATTTACATTAATTGAATGTAAACACATGAGGAAGTGATGCGGTAACCCCTTAGAATCATGTCTAGACAACCTCCAAATCAATTTAGCAATCAAATCTTCAATTCCAACCAATTATTCACTTAACCCCTTTTACCCCTAATTTAGCAAGGAACTAGTAACAAAAAGGAAATAAGTAAAAACCCTTCACCTCCAAATCTGCATAGAATTGGTAACAAAGAGTATAAGAAAGAATTAGACATGTCACAAGTTAATACTAACTTGATAAGTGAAATAATTCCTTAGCACACCAAGATAAGAACACAGCCACACGAATTTGGGCTTAAAATAATATATTACAACCCAAATAATAAGCCCGACCCGCCTCCCAATGCTGCCCATAAGTTGTGCAC
Organism: Balakata baccata; assembly: GCA_949630135.1. Taxonomy (NCBI): domain Eukaryota; kingdom Viridiplantae; phylum Streptophyta; class Magnoliopsida; order Malpighiales; family Euphorbiaceae; genus Balakata; species Balakata baccata. The sequence continues at coordinate 10,951 of CATIWF010047883.1, forward strand.
ATGCATTGCACATGAATCTTCAAATCTGCTCATTTGATTTAATGGACTTGGACACCTTAGAAATAGGTCCAATTGACTTGAATCTTGGTGAAAGACTTATTTAATCTTCACTCTAGGCTTCCCTTTATGTAGCATTAGCCCATTAGCTTGATTGTTGACTTTAGGCCCAATATGGCTTCTAATGCTCCAATGCTGCCTCCTATGATTTGGAACACGCCCAAAAGGTATTTTAGCCATAACAATAGGCTTTGAACTTCTTTTTGACCCATTTCAATGATATAGGATTGCTCCATTTGATTGGTACAAGATAGCCCTCCATGCTTTACTCCCTTGCTTGTATTAACTAAGCCCTACTTGTGGGCTTTACACTCTCACTATACCTAATCGATTCAGAGCATGGTCTAAGTGTCGACTCCCACTAGACTGACTATGTCACATCTAGTCCAAATGATGTTGGTACTTGTCACTAAGACTCATTGCTCTTAAAGATTTCTTCGAAGACCTTCGAAATGACAATCCTACTTTGGCTAAAGTTTCCTAAGTAATTGACCCGATAAGTGGCTATGGGTATACGCTCCTTCTAATGGGAGTATTGACTCCTCAATTAGCTACCCAACTATCTTTGAATATCTCAAGCTATACCCAATCACCACCTTATGAGTGACCTCTCCTAAAGGCAACAAGGAATGGAGCCAAAGCACATGATCAGTATCCAAGATAACCTTGAGCACCTCAAGTAGAAGGATATTTGCACCATTCCTGTAATGAGATTATCATTGACCTATGTGTAGAATACCCATATGATAATCTCATGGCAGGTCTCCAATATCCTTGACTACTCTAGCAAGCATCCACATATTAACTCTTAACATCTCATGCTTACAGCTTATGTGAACTACTACTTGATCCAATCAAGGAGTATAGCATGTGCTAGCCTATTTGGATTAACAATGTCCCATCTCATTGATCCTATGGTTAGGGATGGTTTAGATACAAACATAATTACACATGATAGGAAACTCTCATCATGATTTCCTTCATGCTATATTTTGTATCTAGGACTTTCATTAACATATTTAAGATTTAAGCAATTCATATAAATAAACATAAATATAATGAAAGATGCCTCTATTCATATAAATTATATGTGTACATGTAGTGCTAAAGGTGATTGCCTTTAGAGCACTTCTCTTACAAAAATGTCAGGATGATGGTCTTCAATGACATGTCTAATAGAGTAATGAGTCTCAATGACAATATCTAATATCATTTGGGCTAGGTGTGACGTGGTCACTCTAGTAGGAGCTGACATAGAGTCCATGATCTAAACCGAGTGGGATATAAAATTGTGAAAGGATGAATTGCACAGATATTGTCTATGGAAATGTTCACAGTCAAACCACTGACTTTCCAGTCAATTGGGGGCCATGATGTGTTGCTAGATCCCGCTCCTGACTTGCTCGAGATCAAGTGTTGATCCAGGTGGCCAACATAACCAGGAGCCTAATGGGTCACACACTTTGAAGGTGTGACGATGAAATAAAATGGTCTTGGATAGGATCTAAAAATATGAGAGAATGATTTGGGGTCGGATCATATTGGGATTGTGGAAAAATTTTCAGGGAAAATTTGTTTAGAGGGTCATGGGCCTGAGCAGCTGTGCAAGTTGCCGCCCCCCTCCCCCCCTCTCTTCCCAAATTTGAGGACTTTTGATTTTTAAATTGGTCTTTGGGTGAGAGTTAGACTCCAACCCTAGGGTGTTTTTCGAAACACCTAAGAAAGCCAATTTACATCAGAAAATTGAGCAAGCCACCAAAAAGAATTAAGGGTTAATTCTCCATACACAAAACTCTCAAGAACAATTATTTTGCTAGCACAATAATAGCAAGAAAATGAAGAAATAGTAATAGCTTCTGAACCACAACCACTTCGTAGGTCTACTAGGATTCGATCAGTCCCTGTGAGATAGGATTTATCATAAATGATGAGAATGACGTACTACTCATAGAAAATGATGAACTTACAACCTATGAAGTAGTTCTGAAAAGTTCAGACTCTAACAAAATGCTAAAGGCCATGCAGTTAGAGATGGATTCCATGTATGAAAACCAAGTATGGACCTTGGTTGACCCACCTGAAGGTATAAAATCTACTGGGTGCAAATGGGACTTCAAGAAGAAGACCAACATGGAGGGTAATGTAGTTACCTACAAGACTAGGCTTGTAGCAAAAGGATATCATCAGAGACAAGAAATTGACTACAACAAAACCTTTTCTCCAGTAGCTATGCTTAAATCCATCAGGATAATCCTAGCTATTATTGCACATTATGATTTTGAGATATGGAAAATGGATGTGAAAACAACTTTCCTTAATGGAAATCTAAATGAAGAGGTGTACATGATAAAACCTAAAGGCTTCACATCTAAGGATAGTGAGAAGGTATGCAAGCTTTAGAGATCCATTTATGGATTAAAGCAAGCATTTAGGAGTTGGAACATCCGTTTTGATGAGACAATTAAGGAATTTCGTTTCTTACAAAATGAGGATGACCCTTGTGTTTACAATAAGGCTAGGAGTGCAATCGTTTTCTTAATGCTATATGTGGATGACATATTGCTTATAGGAAACAATGTCTCGGTGCTTCAATTAATCAAAATTTAGCTATCAAAGAAATTCTCCATGAAAGACCTGAAGCGACCTACATTTTAGGGAAAAAGATCTATAGAGATAGATGTAAGAGGTTGCTTGGTCTATCACAATCTACATACTTAGATAAGATGTTAAATGATTTAACATGGAGCATTCGAAAAAAGGTAACATTCCAATGAGTCATGGAATTGCCAAGCAACCTACTAGATTTGAGAAGATCTGGTGTAACAGAAGGTGTATATGTTATTTCATCTCCATGAATAACATATTCGGGTTCAAGCAGTTGATATACGTCTAATAAAGCATCTTGAACTTCTTCAAGTTCAATCTTGCTCCCACTATCTCCTTTAAGAATAAACTCTTTCTCTAATAAGGTAGCATGTTTTGAAACAAACATTTTTTGTTCCAAATGATTGTAGAGTTGATATCTAATCGTTTTGTTAAGATATCCTAAAAACAAACATCAATCAGATTTAGTTTCACGCTTATCTGACATTGTCCACTTCACATAAGCTAGACAACCCTATACTTTCATATGAGAAAGTATAGGCTTTGTGCCTTTGCATATCTCATATGGAGTAGTATCAACTGTCTTAGAAGGAACTCCATTTAATATATAAATGACAATCATCAATGTATGGATGTGACTTTATTGGTCACAGCCGTGACTCTAGTTGTGACATTGATGGTGAACCATTCTTTCCTATTTTGCATCATTAGTCACGAGTGTGACTCCTAAATTCACAGGTGTGACTTTGTAAATCCTCAATTTTTCAAGTTTTAAACTTATATTTTGAGGCATATAACACTCATATAGTCAAAGCCTATCAATCTTATTCATGCTTAACAACATTTAGCAACATTTCAAGATTTACAACCATACCAACGTACCCGATCTTACTCTTTTATATTCTTAACATGTCATTACATGTTCTTAACAAATCATTAAAGGTATAACATATCATACCATTGTTTTCCAAACATGCCATGTAACACAATCCATCATTTATAAAGCACCTTACATGCCAACACAATCATTTATCCAAATTTCACACTGATTCATCACAAGGCATGAGTTTCACAAATTGAGGGACTTACCTCCTTGGTGCTACCCCACTTCAAACACTTAAGTGCCTTAGTTGCGCTTATGCATCCTCATGCTTATCATACTTAATATAGGCCTCAAGCCTAATAGTCACATATCTTTATAAAACTTCTGAATACAAATCTATACATTAGCACATTCAAGTTTTCCTAACATATTTATGGCATTCTAAATGCCTTATAATACTATTTCTCATACCAAGTGTACTATGTTGCATTTCACCATTTGTTTGGCATTAACATGGAACTTTAAGTAAAAAGGGCATTACCATGCCAACCCTATATAAACATTTCCCCATTCTGTTTTAATTACACTTATTGTGCTTTACCATTCTATATCTTTGTCATATTCATATATTAAGCATAAGATTTATCTCATAAGCCACCTTGCATATTCATTTGTCAATCATATCAACTCATGCAGTTTCATACTTTTATTCACTTTATATATATATATAGGTAAGGACTTCCACGACACTCAAATACAATCATACACATTTTTTGATAAGTCATTTATTTTCATTTTTCCCTACTTATGTGTCATAAATCTCTTACATCTCAATTTAACACATATACATCCCTTGGAGGCACAACAATATTGTCTTCTGACATTAATCATTCTTTTAGCATTAATTACGATAATCATACTACATCGAGTTCATTTCCTTCATTCGAATCTCATTTTTCTTTTATGTCTCATATCTGTCATTTCTAGATTCTTGAGGACCATCTAGGTTAGCTTGGTTTCCATATCTCAATCACATTTTACTAACTTTTTTATTTAAAAAAAAGCCTCATTGTTATATCATTGATGTTCAATCAATGTCATTTATTTATTTTTTTCACAAGTGTTATCTAGAAAGCCATTAAGTGCCTAACATACCATTTAGCACAAAATTATTGCATTTAACAAAAAAACCATATTATTTTGGCAAGTTTAAGTACAAAAGTGTACTTACCTTCTATGGAGCCAACTCAAATTCAATTTTTAGGCTTGCTTAGTCTCATTGGTGGTAAATCCGCTCTCCAAGGCATCTCCTAACTTTGATATAATCATAAGTCAACATTTCTATCTATTCAAAACTTCATAAAGCTAGGTAGACATGAAACCCTAACTTGAAATCTCTAATCTAGGTTCTTTTGATTGGGTTTTGAGGATGTATCTCATACATAAAATACAACAGGAAAAAAAATAAAAACCTGAACGAAGGACTCAACTTGTGTCATGAAAATTAATTAACCAAAACTAAAGGTTCGAAGATTTTACCTTTAGTGTTCACAAATTTTTCCACTACCTCTTCTTGTCGGGTTGTTGCAAACCACAACATACCAAGCCGATGGTAATCAACACGAAGCCGTAAGGAGGAAACCTCTTAGGGGATGGCCTAGAAAATTTATTTTAATGCTAGCAAAAATAATTTCTTTTAGAGAAAATTGTTTGAAAATTAACTCTTAATTTTTCTATGGAGGCTAAGGTTTTTTTCTAGTAAAAAACTCTTTTTATAGGTGTTTCCTAAACATCCTAGGGTTGCCCAAATAGAGCAAAAATACCAAAATAGGATTTAAGGGCCAATTTGGCATTTTAGCCAAAATGGCCAACATCTAAGCAGCTGCTGCGCGTGCTGGCCTGGGCTGCCAGCCTACAAGCCCGTGACCCCCCAGCGATTTTTTTCCCAAAATTTTTTCGCAATCCCATCACAATCCGATCCCAAATAATTCTCTCATATTTTTGGATCACATCTAATGCCATTTTATTCCTCTTTCATGCCTTCAAAATGTGAGAGCCATTAGGTTTCTAGTTATGCTAGCCACCCGAATCAACATTTGATATTGAGCAAGTCATGAGAGGTATCTAGCAATACATCATTACTCCAACTGATCGAAAAGTCAGTGGTTTGGTTACAAATCTATTCATAGACAATATTCATGTAAGTTGTCCTTTTACCATCCTATACCCCACTTAGTTCAGAGCATGGACTATGTGTCAGCTCCCGCTAGACTAACTACATTACATCTAGCCCAAGGATGTTAGATCTTGTCCTTGTGACTCATTACTCTATTAGAGATGTCACTAAAGACCATCTTTAGGATGTTTTCACTCTGGCTAGAGATTCCCGAGTAATGATCCTGATAAGAGGCCATGGGTATACTCTCCCTCTATCAAGAGCGGTGAATCCTCTGTTGGCTACCCAATTACCTTCGAATACCTCAAGTTGTACCCAATCACCATCCTATGAGCGACCTCTATAAGGCAATAAGGAATGGAGTTAAAGCACAAAATTAGTATCCAAGATATCCTTGAGTACCTTAAGTCTAAGGATACTTGCACCATTGCTTTGATGAGACTATCAATGATAATTGAATAGATAATCCATATGATTGTCTCATAGCAGGTCATCCAATGTACTTGACTACTCTTAGCAAGCATTCACA
>CATIWF010047953.1:0-52884 GCA_949630135.1 Balakata baccata
TAAGCGTCATATTATCATATTAAATTAAATTTTTCATGCTCATATGTCCGTATTTAGACTCTGGTCGGTACACCTCTGTACTGCGGTACAAACGACAGTAATACGCGTATACGATCAGGGTCTATATCGCGGACGTGACAATTGTAGCAATTGAAATCCTTTTTTTTTGCACATGTCATATTAATTTTATTAAATAATTAATAAAATTTATTATCATTGAATTTTATTGAATTGAAATTGTATATAACTATAAATTTAAGTTATATTATATTTGTATAATAAAACTATAAAAGTTATAAATAATTTTATATATAATTTATTTAATTCTTATTAGTTATTATATATACTAAATTTTAAATATTTAGATATTGATTCTTTCGGTACAATTCGATTCCAGAATATTTCAGTACAATTCAATATAGTTTTCAGTCTAGATATCACTAAAGGATCCAGATTCGTCAAAATTAAAGTCAATGGTCCAATTTAATTCTGTTCTAGCGAAAAAGTCAACAGTATAGTTCGGTTCTTGATCTTTTTTCTCTATTTTTTAGTCTAATTCGTAAATATTCAGGATCAGTGTACTCCCTAATTTTTAGCGCTTTTGGTAATTTTGAAAAAAACTTTAGGGCTTTTTTTATTTTTGAAAAAAAAAGCCAATATTTTGGCAAATATTTAAGTATTTTTTTCTATTTTTGTAAAATCCCACAATTATAATAGGCAAAAGGCATATGTATGTATGTATTTGTTCATTTTGCTTCCTAATAGATTTTTTGATACAAGTTGTCTCCTTTTTTTCCTCTTATTTACCATTTAAGAATTCAAATTTTATTATAATATGTCATTTGTAATACAAAAAATAGTACATGTCAATAAGTTTTTTAACATATTACATCTTTATAAAGTGGCAAAATCTTTTGTATTTTTAAAGTACTAAATGATAAAGTGGATAAAAATAAAATATAATTAACAATTTAGATTAAAATAAACTGATAAAAAAAAGTAAAATAATAAAAATAAATAATTACATGATGGCAGTATCTATTTTATGCCTAATAGGCAAAAGATAATAACCTAACAATAATTTTTCTTTGTAAATTTGTGAGAAATTAAAATTTGCTTGGCATGGTGGGACCAATAATTTCATGCCAATTGTCAATTACATGTGCTATAGAATATTTTGTTTTTAGGCTTTTAGGATAAGATAGTCAAATTCCCCAAAAAGGGTTCGGTTCATCATCTTCAATCTCAAAATGGTGGCCATAGAAACAAACCATTTCTTTCACATTCCTTCTTCTAATCTCTGTTCCCTAAAGAAAAATGGCCAAAAATATTTTGCCATATTGGCCAAGAAGAGGGATTTGCCTGAGAATTCAAGAACCCAACATTCCATTTTTCCACTGAAACCATCAATTCTTGCTCAGTCTGCTATTGCAGTTTTAGGTTTAGGCTTCATTGATGCTGGGTAATTAGCTTTCTTTCATTTCTTTTTCTTCTATGTTTGTTTGGCTTAATTTATAGTTTGTAAGTTACTGCTTAATTAGTATCATTTACTTTCTATCTAATATAGAGAATTGGATGTTTAGGTATAGCGGGGATTGGTCAAGAATTGCAGTAATCTCAAGGGAGAATGAAGATTTGTTGAAGGCTGCAGCTTTTTTGGTTGTTCCTTTGTGTATTTTTCTTATATTTTCCATTTCAAGAGAAGAAAATTAAGGCTTAAGCTTAATTATTATCTATTCTAGACAACTAATTTAGCTTAATCCAAGATTTTCAAAACACAACAGGTAAAACAATCGATATAGAACCAGTTAAAAAAAAATTCAAGATATCATATTTTCTAATATTTCATATTTTCTAATAATATTCATAAGAATATGTTAACAGTCATATTTTATATAAATTATGTTCTAAATAATAAAACTTAAAGTTTGTAATGTAACACCCTCTTATATATTAGAAATATAACTCCTAATAGATAGAAAATGTTACAGTCTGAATAGCTATAATATGTTAATTTAAAACTTTTCTCCTATATATATATATATATACACACTTAGATTTGCTTATTTAACTTATCGAATATATTCTGGACTAGTTGACATTAGTTTTTATTTACTTGTACAATCACATATAATATAATATCATACGTCTATAAGACATTTATTACATGCACTTCAACTATATCTATTTGAGGTATATCTATTCTTTTCCCTTTTTCCTTTCTTTACTTTTTTTTCTTTTACTTTATAGCATATCAAATGATTATAGAATAACAAATATAATTTAATTACAACCTCATAATTCAGTGCAATAATATATAAATGCATGCTATGAAAATGTAAATCTATAATCCGGAATATACATAATCTCCTCTTGGCATTGAGTTTTGACATTTCCGTTATCAACTGCTACATCAATTTTATATCAGCTCCATGACCTACGTATATGAAAAAATACGCTAAACTACTCATAACTTAATAAGCACATATGCATATCAAACAGAACACATAATTATATTATTTATTATAATAATATAAGGACATTCCATACTTATGTAAATGTTGCACATTCGTTTAAGGTCTCTTTTATACATATTGATATGATTTGTGTAATACAAATCTTTTTCTTTATTTAAATATCCCACTATTTGAAACATCATGCATTTTTTTACAACTCTAGAGTAATTATTCCAAAATTAAATGCTCAATGGTTCTTTTATTTTTTTATTTATCAATCAACGTAATGACCTATTGGAGGCTTGAGCATATCAAATTTATATAAAAATTTTACGATACTTCACATAATTTCCTCTTGCCTTATTCTTTATGTTATTTGATTAATTCCCATATTTCATTTTAATATATATAGCTCAAATCTCGTTTCCGAATTGTTCGGATATGGGGTATGGAATAGGGGTGCTCTACAAGCTTAGACTACCCTATTCACTTTGATTTCCAGTCAAGAGTATTCTACGAGCTTAAGCCTCCTTGATGGATTATGATATATCCTTTATGTGTAAACAAGACTAAGGGCATTTCATGAACTTAAGCCACCTTGTCTAATTACAATATATTACCTATATATAAATGGGATCAAGAGCGCTACACGAGATTAAGCCACCTTGTCCCTAAGAAATACAACCGGTTCGATGCTATAAATTTCTTTAATGATGCACCATTTATCCTGCTTTTAGTCCATATGTGGAGAAATAAGCAATTAATACTACATTTCTTTTATTTTTCATCATATTCTCATATGCCTCAATTCATGTGCATAGCATATAATTACATATTTTTAAGTCATATTTAAGCTCATAACATGTTTTCATATTGTATGACATCATATATTAACATATAAATATATTATGGCATGCTACAAGCATGCTTACATATCATACAAGACACTAAGGCTATCCAAGTGTAGCCTTTCCTATCAACATGCAAAAATATCATAGATACAATTTTTTAAGTGAAGAACTTACCTCTATTAAGCCATGTCTTTTAAGCACTTTGAGTGCCCTCATTGAACTTGTGTCTGCCTGCTTATCATATTTCCATATTGACATTTAACCTAACTTACATTCAATTGAGCTAATAGCACCACAAGTATATTTGTATAATCATCATTACTAAATTCCTGTTGACTATATAAACGAATTCATGTTCCATAACTATTACTTATGGAATTATTATATAGCCATATCCACACTATTCATATTTAGCTTATAGCATTCATTGTTCGTTAATGTTACTTATTATGCCATTGACCCCCCTTAAGTAATCTAATATGTTACCAATTAATCATAATTGCAATATATCGTATCTACCAGAGCTAATTACTTAACAATTGGGTCATATATTTACATATTCTGGATTTTTGGTACATTACACATAAGAAAACCATATTTTTAAGCTCACTTTATTTTAACTTCTATCATCTTTTTCATTATATGTTTTTAATCATTTCTAATTAATATGTCATATATCACAAATTTCATATCATTTCATTTTAGCAAATTAAAATGCTATGGAGCCAACTCTAAATCTAAGCTTTCAAGCTCGCTTAGTCCTCTTTGGAAGTAACTCCACCTTCCAGGACATTTCCTATACGTAACTATATGTCAACATCTATAACCACATATTGCATATACACTAAACCCTAACTCAAAACCATTAAGTTAAGTTCTTTCTTACTTCAATCCATCAATTAACATATAATTCAACTCAATCTAGCCTTAATAAGTGTTTTCCCTAAAAAATATCAAGATTTCATATCAAATTTACCCATTTACAAATGGGTTTCTACCAAATTCAGGTAAATAATATCAATCAACCACAAACTTATTAAAATAGGAAGGGAAACATGAAATTTTACCTAAAGAAAGAAGAAAATAGAGTTGATTGGGTAGAAGACTCGAGTTCCATCAAGCTCCATATTTTCTCTCTCCAATTTCATCTTCTTCCTTGGTGAATCTCTTAAATTCATATACAAATCTTGTTCTTGAGTAGTAAATTTTATGTTTTAGGAGTTTAAAACTCATCAAAATCAAGGGTAAGTTCTCATAAGATTTTAGGCATTTTTAAGGTTTTGGAGCTTTTTGGATTGGATTTAAACGAAATAAATGGAGTTTGAGCTATTTATAGCTGTCCCCTTCACAGTCACTACACTTGTTGCCTTGGCTGTGAACTATTCTACTACACGACTTTCAAGGCCATGCACAAATTCTTCACAATCATGAATAAGGTCATTTCACTGCTATGAACAAATCTTTCAAGGTCATGAACAAGGCCCTTTCACGATCATGAATAAATCCTTCACGATCATGAACAAGGCCCTTTCATGGCTATGAAAAAGTCATTTCATGGTCATGAATAAAGTCATTTCATGGTCATGAATCATGTTTTTCACACTTTTCTTCTTTTCAACTCCTTTCAAAGCCCATGACCCAAAAGCAACCATAAACCTCTCATATGCCTTAAATATATCTTCTTAACCTTCCAATATACCTCTCATATACCCACCATATGCCATCTTTACTTGTATTTTAAATTATTACTTTTAATTACCAAAATGCCCCTTCATATGTCATTTATTAATATATTACAACTAAGCCCTATTTATGGGCATTACATGTAATGTCCATAATAATAAAATCTAAATTGTAAATCAAATATATTATTTCACTTTTTTTAATATTTATGGTTTTATTTGTACTTTTAACTTTACTCATGTTTAATTTCTCTCATATATATTAAAAAAATATAGTAGCTGTTAATTGATAATTAATTAAAAAATTGTACTTGTATAGTACAAATATGTTAGCTATTTCTTTTTACTAGTTTTTTTACTAAAGTTCAATTTTTATATAAATTTTTTATTTTTTTATTAATTTGTTTTGTCTTATTTGGAATGTTAATTAACTTATTAATGTTTGAGCTAAATATAGAGTTATAATGTCACAACAGTATTAATAAGCTAACTCTATTTTAATATTAATAGAATTCTTGTTTATAAATTATTAATTTATCTATTATTAATAATCATTTATAAAATAGAAGTAGTAAGTTCTTTACGGTTATTTTATCTGTCCTCATATTCCCACTTTTATATTAATATGTGATGCACGTAATTATTAGATATTGTACTCATATTATAATTTAAATTACTAATTTATCTATCATTAAGAGTTATATATTCAATAGTTGTAATAAGTATTTGAAGAGCGTGTAAACAAGTGAAACCCCCATTTGCAAACTCTCTCTCTATATAAAATTTGTATCCACCCATATGTGTGATGTTTTGTTGTACGTATATATTTTATTATATGTGAGAAGCAACATATGACCAAACAAATATAATTTATTCTAAACAAAAATATATACAAAATTAAGATAAATGGCAAATGGGCAATCAATCCTTAAAAAAGACATTCTCTTAAAAATATGCATATTGTCATATGGAGTTTTTAGCTTTTTTTCTTTCAACTTGCTATAACTATTGCATACATGGGAGCTCACAAAGTATTAATCTTTATTGTTTTTCAAGTAATTACGAAATTTGTTTCTTTTAGCTCTTTTTGTTATGCATATACACCTTTCTTGTTTCCTCTCTGTTTTTTTTTTCTTTTTTTCACTAATTAGGAAAATATATATTTTAATTTTTCTATTTTTGGTGATCTACTATCCTTTATATATATATATATATATATATATATATATATATATATATATATATATATATATATATTGTGGCGTTTACAATTTTTAAAATTTTATTAGTATTATTAGGAAATAATAATAATATGAGAATTTAAATAAAGTAAACGTTGTGCATCAAAATTTATCAATACCTAGCTTTCATCATTGCACATGCAAGCAATGGCCAAGAGGGTCATCATGCCACATATTAAGTTAAGTTATTGGTGCCACAATATTTTATTTGTTTTAAGACTTCAGTTTTTTATAAGAAATTCCCCATTTAAAATATATTGATTTCTGTATTCTTTGCTGTATTACAAATGAGTAAATGACTGATTCTTTCTTTCATTTTCATATTGATTTTATTAAAATATTTAACATTACTTACAATATATATAATATACATATATATAATGTATAATTATATCTATAATATTATATTTTACATATTTAATATCTATTTATTTTTCTTAATATAAAATAATATAAAATATTGAAAATCGCATTTTAATTTTGTCAAGTTCTAACAAATTCTAATTTTAGAACTTCAATTTGTATATTCTAGGTCCCATAATTTATTTGAGTAAAAAATTTATAGTTATTTAAAATTATTTTCCGTATGAAACCTGCTCACAACATAATGTAGTTTTCATACTTGTTATGACTAAATTTTCACATAAATTATTTTGTCTATCAAAAAAATTAGGCATAACTTTAAAAAAAAATCCAACATTTAATTATTTTTTTATTTGCACACCTAAAATATTTGTTTGTCAATTGGACACCTAAAATTTAAAATGCTTTTAGTTAGATACTTCTATCTAAAATCTAAGTAAACAATTGAAAAAAAAAAATTGAAACGGATTTTCCCAAAGAACTCTCCCTCAATAAAAGAATTGAATTTCTAATTAACGAATTATTAATATTATTTATTAATAAATTAAATTATTAAATAATAAAATTAATCCAATTAACTAATACAATTGTATTGGTTTCTTGATAATTTTGTTTGCTTTGTACGTGATTATTAAATATTAAACTTTTCATTAATCAATATTTTTTATATAATTTTTTATTATTTATATATTAGATATTGGATTCGACATTGATTTTTATTTACGTGCTTTATACGTAATTATTAGATATTGAACTCGTAATTAATCACCATATTTTATATATTTGTTTCATTTTATTATTATTTATATATTAGATATTAGACTCGTCATTGATTATAATTTATGTGTCTTATACGTAATTATTAAATATTAAACTGATCATTAATCGCAATTTTTTATATAATTTTTTAAAAAATATTTAATTACAATATTTGCACTTTTGTGACGAAACCTTCTCATTATAGACTGATTTTTCTTCTTGTGATATGCAATCGTTATTTTTTTAACCGTCCGTTCCTAATATTTTTCATTTAATTATTTTTTATTTTTTAATATTATTTATATGATTTTTTTATTTCTAATAAATTAAATTATTTAATGACAAAATTAACTCAATTAATTAATACAATTATATTGACTTTTATGGTAAATTTGCATGTGCCCTCTATTATCATTTTTATATATAGTATGATTAAATAATTTTAAGTTATTAATTTTATTTGATTATTCTTAAATAATCCATTTTAAATTAATTTAATAATTATAATAACTAGCATCAAATTGATGATATTTAAAAACTCAATCGAATAAATTTTTTGTTAGTTATCCGTTTTCTTTATTTTATATATGAAATATAGTTATCTAGTTCTAATCGAATTGAACTGCAAATTAATTAATTATAAATATTATTCACAAATAAATTAAATTATTAAACGACAAAATTAAGTCAAATAACTAATACAATATATAAAATATAGTTTTCTAGTTCTAATATAATTGAACTTTAATACTATTTACTAATAAATTAAATTATTAAATAACAAAATTAATCCAAATAACTAATGCAATCAAGTTGGATTTTCGGTAATTTTATCTGTCCCTCTACTCTCATTTTTATATATAGTATGATATGTTAAAAGACCATTAAGGGTATTAGTTATTTTAATAAATAATTTAAAAATAATTTGATTTCATAATTTGAAAATAATCAATTCCAATTTAGTCGAGAAAAATATATGATATGATTAAATCTAAAAATAATCCAAGGACAATTCGATTAAACCTGACTTATGTTGAACAAAAAATGCAATCGAATTCAAAACAATTTGAATCCAAATTAGAATCCACCCAATTTGATTGTCATATATAGATATGATCCAATATGAAAATCTGCCAGAGAATAATATGAAAAAATATAGCCTGAAACCGAAACTGACCTTAAAAGGTTAATTTAAAGATGATTTCAATATAAGATGACACTCATCCAAACCCGTCCGACCCAACCTGAGTATCAAATCTAATGAAAATAAATAATTAATTGAAAATAAAAATAGAGAGACATTACCATGAAGTATAAAGATCCAATAAATACAAAATTTTGAGATTGATAGCATTTATTTATATATATAGCAATGAGGAATTGTATATTATTATAAATAAAAAATAGAAGTGTAATTTAAAGAAATAAAATATTGATTTCTATATAAAAAAACATTAAATAAATTCATTTTTCTTATTTAAACACAAAATAATATCATATCATACAATATCATACTATATATAAAAGTGGAAATAGGAGGACGGACAAATTTACCAAAAAGCTAACTTAATTGTATTAGTTAGTTGAATTAATTTTGTCATTTAATAATTTAATTTATTAGTGAATAATATGTTCAATTCTATTAAAATTAGATAACTATGTTTTATATATATATATATATAAAATACATAACTAATATTAAAAAAAAATAAAAAATAATTTAATAAAAAATTAGGAAGTCTTGATAAAAAAAATATAATGGACAAAATAATTTGTATATAGTAAATAAATTAACATTATAGTATGATATAAAAATTAAATATAATTAAGAACTATTAATATTTAAATTAAATGTGACTTAATTACATGATAATTAAAAATAACTAAAATTAATTTGTTGGACAAAATTATTATTATTATTATTATATAATGATGAATCTAATTATTGAAAACTACGTGCATTTAATTATTAATTTGAGATAATATACACTCTTATACTTCACTATAAATAAAATACCATAATAAAATAAATTAAATTAATAAAAAAAATTATACAAAAACTAAATTGTGATTAATGACGAATCAAATAGCTAATAATTATGGGCAAGACATGTTAATAAAAAACTAGAACTATATATAACAGTAGGAATAGAGAGAGATAGGGAAAATGATCGTAAAATATTTACTACCTTTATTTTATATATGACTTTTAATAATAGATCAATTAATAATTTAGAGACATGCAAATTAATAATTAGTCAATCTACTAGATAAATATGTACTTTTATTATTCACTATGAATAAAATATTATAATATTATATAATTCACTATAATTAAAATTCCAATTGCTAATTAAATTGATAAATCTGTGTGCCATTGCTATTTAACTGTTTTTTGTTTTTCCTTTACAAGAAGAAAAAGAAAAAATATTAAATTGACAATCCTAAATACACATCCTTAGCAAATTCCTCCCTTAAACTTCAACTAAAAAAAGGATTCATAATCCCATTAGGATTCCAACCCAACCAAAACACACACGCATTCTTTAGCTTTATCTATTAGCAATTAGTAGTATATAACTTTGTCTTGCTCACAAACTCTTCTCTCGCTTGCATCTATTTATTTTCCATCCATTACTTTTTTTTTTCTTTTCAACAACTATCATGGCTAAAGGAATAAAAAAAAATTAATAATGATGAATATTCAACCATTGATTCTCTTTGTGAAGGGCAAAAAAAATTTACTATTAAGGTTTTACTACTCTAAATAATTTTAGTTGACGTGTCTTAAGATCGTCAACTTAAAAATTAATTTTTTTGTTGATAATAAGGTAAGTCTTTTATAAAAATATCATTATACTTGTCATGAATTTTTGCCAAAAAAAAAATGCTTACTTTGTTATTGATTCTTACATGGTACTAAAATTGTTGTAACTATTTGAATCAATTAGTTTGATAAGTTTGAAGATTTCTTTTGAAATTGGAAATATTTATATTATTCGCAATGATTCTATTAAGAAAATTAATCCAATATTCCACAATATCCATAGAGATATTGAATTGAATTTTAATTTTAGTTTGAACACAATTATTACAAATCATTCATCAAAGATATCTCTTAAAATTTTATCATACAATTTTTGTTCTTTTGATCTTGTGCAAAACAATGCTACAAAAAAAATAATTAATTGTTTGGCATGTTATAATTTTTTATAACTAAAATAAAATATAATTAATTTAAAATTTTTATATCATATATTGCATTTAATGATTATTTTATTTTATATAGATTTTCCTGCAATTCATGTCCAACATGCTTTTTCTGCAAAAAATGGAGGTTATAGAAGAAGCATGTTTCCATAAGAGAAAACTGTTAAATGTTTGTGAGTCTAAAATCCCAGCTAGCAGAGGTCTTGGTTTTTGATGGCTATCCTCTCTCCAAGCATTTCCTTGACCTTGATTATCTTAACCCCATTAATTCTCTTTTTAATTCTCGTCTTTTAAAATTTTGAGGGTTTTCTCCTTCTCTTTCTTTCTCGTCTTGCATTAACGTGCCTGCTTTTGTTTTTCTATCTACTCGAGATTTTCTTTTTTGGTTTTCTGGGTTTGTAGGTTGATCCAGATTTGTTCCTTTAATTGGTTTTTGAATTATATGGCCTTGTCTGGTTTTTATTTAGATTAGTAGTTTTCTTTATGTTATTCTCAAACTCTGCACTTTCTTGTATTTTGATATTAGATGTTGAATCTGTTAATATCTGTCTAGAAAATTTTTGCAATTCTTAGACTATCGTATAGCAGGTTGATCTGTATATTGTTGACCTATGTAGCACGGATACGGATACGAGTATGGACATCGATACCGATATGGACACTGAAAAACGAAATTTATAAAAAGAATAGGATACGGACACGCAGGAGAAACGTGTAAATATTAAAAATATAGGGTAAAATTTATAAATAAATACAAAAAATTTAATTACAAGTTATTATTTTTATATGAATTAAATAAAAATGATATATAATAAAAAATATTAAGTAATAATTGATGTCACGTATAAATTTTAGATTTTCTAAAAGGAAAAAAATATATTTTTAACTTAAAGAAATGTATTTCTAACTTTTTGAAAATCATAAAAATGAACCAATGATGTTTCTTGTCGGTGTTCAACAAGTGTCGGTATCGAAAACATGTCAAAAACACAACACACTATATAATTGAAATGTCTGTGCTTGTAGTTGTTGACTACTTGACTGGTATGCTATATGCCCATTGATGTGGGTTTTCTTAGGGTTTAAGCATTTATTGGCTATGTTCTGTTCAATAGTTTTTCACAATTTTACAATGAAATATTTTTCATTTTGTTACGCTAAATTGAATTTTCTGTATTCTATCGCTAGTTATTCATTATGGTTCTGTTTCTTTAGTCGTCATTGCTGAATTATTTTTATGTATTACAAACTTTCATTTTTCTCTTATAGATGATCTTCAATTGTTTGACAATTATATCACTGCAATTCAAATTAATCCAAATATAATTGAAGCTGATGAGTTACGAGATATGTAAATAAATTAAAACAACTATAACTTTCCTAGATATTACAAATGTTAATTAGTTATTTTCTTGTGTTTAGTTACTACTTCAATATATTGGGCAAATGAAAAAAAGAATCAAGAGAGCACCATAAGTGAGTTTGAAGCAAGCAAATGAAAAAGCTTTTCAAGTAAGCAATATTATAAATTTTGTCCGTTTATTTAAAGTGTGAACTCATTGAATATTGTTGAATCCAAATAAATTTATAAATACTTTTCAACCAAATGGACCGTCCCATATAAACTGCGGTTCAAAGTTAATTATCCTATTATTACTGGTGAGAAATATGAATGCATCTAATACCTTGTGCAACGGGATAGGTATGGTGTGCAGAAGATGTGAAAAAAAATATCATATATGCTGAAATAACATAAAGACAACATGCAGGAAAATAAGTATTATTGTAAATAATACCGTTATCTCCAATAAAAAATAAAGGGTAGTCGTTCCATTTCAAAAGAATGCAATGTATTTTGCAATGTCAATTAACAAAGCTCATAGCCAAACGATACCTAATATTTGAGTATACTTGCCAGAAGATGATGTATTTTCACATGAATAATTATATATGGTATTATCACAAGCAATTTCAAATTTCGTAATGAAAGTGCTTGTGAAACAAGGTGGCCTAAATGAAACAAAAGTCACATATACAAAAATATAGTCTATAAAGTACTCCTCCTAAAAGTAAAATAACATATTTCTATGCATAAAAACTATACATCTTGAAAACAATTTCAAAACTAACATTTAAATGATATATTTATGCAATGGCCAAAACAAATGAAATAAGATGGTGAAAAGTGATATAATCTACTGAAACATGACGAAGGAAAAAGTCAAATACATAATAATTGTAAAAATTATAATGAAATATGTCATAATTTATATATGTTTGAACAATTCACGTCCTTAGCTTAAATATTAATTAGTTAATTAATATTTCTAATAAGACAAAACAAATTAATAAAAAAATTATAAAAATTAAATAGTAATTAATAATAAATTTAATATCTAATAATCATGTGCAATGCATGTTAGTGATAAATTAGACATACTCTATATAAAAGTGGGAATAAGGGGAACGACAAATTTGCCAAAAAGCCAATCTGATTGTATTTGTTAATTGAGTTAATTTTGTCATTTAATAATTTAATTTATTAGTAAATAATATTAATAATTCATTATTAGAAGTCTAATTATATTAGGACTTGATAACTATATATATAAAATAGATACCTAATATTAAAAAGAATGAAAAAACTAATTTAATTAAAAAAACATTAGGAGGGCAAAAAAAATATAATGGACAAAATAATTAATGAGTCAAATAATTTGACATGATTTTTTTATATAGTAACCATCTCCATATAAATTTAATATTAATATTATTTTAATTTGATTTATTTTTATTTTTTATATTATTTTATATTATTTTAAATATTTTTCTAATTAAAATATTAAATATTTAAATTATTTTATTAATTTTTATTACTTATTAAATTAATTAACTTAATTATTTAGTATTATTGAGTATTTTATTTATTTGTTATTTATTGTTTTGATTAAAAAAATATTAGTTTTGATATATTTATGAATTATATTATTATATTATTTTAATATAAATTTAATATTAATATTATTTTAATTTGATTTATTTTTATTTTTTATATTATTTTAAATATTTTTTATTAAGTATTTTATTTTATTAATTATTAAATTAATTAATTTAAATATTAATAAGTAATAAAATAATTAAATAACTTAATAAGTAATAAAAAAGTGTTATAAGCAAGATTGTAAAAACCGATCCAGCCAACAAAACGGAAAAGGTAGCAGATTACGAGTTTAAGATTGAATCGGTCTACGTGATATTTTTTATAAAATATAATATGTCTCATATATAATAAGTCAATAAAGTATAATTTATCTCATGCATAATAAAAGTAGAAACACAAATTGATCTGCAGAAGTTCCACTTTCACCCACATTCAACTATGAAGAAATTCTTGCATTAGTAGGACCAAATGACTCCAAATTAATATCATCCAAATCTTGAGATCTTGAATCCTCTTACATCTATTAAATTTCACAACGGCAATATAACATATTAAAAATAAATAATATGAAATTAGAAACCAAGTAGCAAAACTAACCTAGAGAATAAGTAATTTCTCGGAACTAAATGTGCACATTCTTCGTAAAGAGTAGCCTTTATTTTATTAACATCCAAATCAGTAGATGTATCATCTTCCTTGATCCAAAATTCAGTCTTGTCAATACATTCATAATCAACAAGATCATAACTCAATTTCTTTTTGTGGAACTTAAACAATAATATTTAAGAATAAGATTACTCCTAGTATATAGAAAATGTAATAAGTAAAAAATGCAGATACTTCTAGTTGCATGTCTATTCTTTAATTCTAAATTGTAATTCACAAATACAAGATCATTCAACCTTTGATGTTCTAATATATTTCTCCTTTTAGTATGGATGCGCTCAAATAACTTCAATTTCTTTCACATCTAGAGGAAGAAGAAGTTTGACTTAAAATTCTAATAGTCAATTTCTACAAATTTGGTGCACTAGTTTCATACAATGTCCACCAGTCCTCTATAAATTCAAATAAAATCAAATGATAAAAAATTTGTCACAATCATAATATTATTCACAAGTAGGAAAACTGAAAATCTATCTAAAATAATTTATGAGATAAGAAATGCTTTTTTTACCTGGTTGAACTTCTTTAGCTAATGCTAGGACCAAATGTTTCCCAAAGCTTCCAATTTTATTTTTGATAAAATTTTATCTCCTTCATTGTCAAAGTTCCCATTGGATTTATAGCTTCATTTTTACACAAATTCACAATGTCATTAATAATATCATACTTTTTACTAAAAGATGGATTATAAAAGAGAGCCGGATTCAAATAATATGTAGCTTTATGAAGATTTCCATAAATGTGCTTGTCCCATTAGGCATCAATGATCTTAATATATGACCCATATTTGCTCCTATCTTTTTTAAACATGTGCTTGATAGCCCATACCTTGCGTATACCTTCAAAGACATAACTTAATGATGGTTTTTCATCAGAATTTACCAAATGCAACAATCTGACTAGTGGAGCAGCAATTTTCACTATAATTGTGCAACCATCCCAAAATTTCTTATCTAAAACAATAGATGCAAAAAGCTTTCCATTGTTACTTTGGAGAGTTTGTGGCTATTAAAGAACTTGCATATGGCTAAGACTTGCAAATCATGTTAATGGTCCTCGATGTTTTTCAAAGTTATGAAAGTAGTGGCAAAGCGCATCATTACAAGATGCACTATTTCCTTCAAATCTTTTGTTTTTCTTAAGCATAATAATAAAGCAATATGATTGTAAATAAATGCTGTTACCTTAGAAGCACGTGATGTCAAGTCAGCCACATGATCTATGCTACTAAAGTCTTTCAAAATCAAATTAACATAATAAGCTGCACAAGGTGTCCAAAGTATGTTTCTATACCTTTCATGTAGTAATCTCCTAACAGCTACATAATTAGCAACATTCTCTATAACCAAATTAACCATATTTGAAGGACCAATTCATTCAACAACTTCAGAAAACAAGTCCACTAGTGTTGCTGCATTTTTAACAGCATCTGAAGCATCAACCTACTTCACAAAATATAAACCAGAGGACAATACACCAAAAAGTTGATTAAGGTTCTTTGTCATTGATTAGTCCACCCATCTGCCATTAAGGTGCAACCACTTTCTACCTAATGCTTTCTATAACTCTCAATCAATAGTGAACATTCTTGTTTGGTAATCTTTAACAAATTTATCCTCAAAGCCTAATAAATTGGAGCTTTAAATCCAGGACCAATAGAAGTAATAGCATCCACAACATGTTGATAATAAGGTGAATTAGCTGCATTGAATGGTATACAAGCATGATAAAATCACTTTGCAACAACCATATGTGCCTTACAGTTTCTTTGCCAGTAAGGGCACTCTCAATACTAGATTGAGACCCTGCAGATGTTCTTGAAACATAATAATCTCCAATCATGGCACTTTGCTTTCCTTTCCCTTTCAATTGCTTCTTTGATGAATTCTTCTCTTGTGCTTCTTGCTTTGTCATAGAAACCTCAACTAGATCATCATTTTCTTCTTCATATGAGTGCTTATAAATCATTCTGATTTGCTTTTGTTTCTCAGTATGTTCCTTGAGAATCCCTTCCATTCTGACATGTAGATCATGAGAAATTTTTTTACATTATGCTATTTGACCTAGAATACCCACTAAATGATATTTCATTATGTGTATTCCACCACCTTTGAAAGAAGATCCACAATAGAGACAAGTATATATGAACTTTCCCGTTTCTACTCTTGTTTCCTTGAAATGTTCCCAAGCAACATCCTTCTTTCCACGAAAAAGGGCGTAGAACCCATGGATTGCTTCTCAAAAGATTGAGCGCTTATAGGATCCATATTTATTTAACACTTAAAACAGAATAAATTATAATTAGCCTCAATTTTAAATTTAATAAGTCTCACTAATTTGATATAATGTCAATATCACTTAAAATTTGATGAATATTCATAAATATATGGAGATTAATTGAATCCAAAATTAAGTGCTAAACAAATTATAATAAGAAAAAATTTATTAGGCCATATTTTCTTTCAATTCTGCACTACCATTATTACAACTCGTATATTTTTCTTCAATTCTACACTACCACTATTTTACTTGCAAAAATAATATAGTTTCCATCTATGGTTTTTTGTGCTGTAGTGCTCATTTACTAGAGCACAAAAAACCATTACAAATGAGCAACTTATGTGCACACACCAGTTAATACATACACATATAAATATTTTATTTGCACACAACCTCGAGAAAAAAGAGAGCTAGAGAACATCCAAATGAATTAGCAACTGATAGAATTAAATTGCTAATGGACTATAAGGGTAATTTTATAATGGAAAAAACAAATATATCAAATTTACACACAGCATAATTCGAATATATCAACTGAAATGGATTAGTTGTTAGCAAATATAGAAAAAGAATATCATCTATTTTAGTCTTGATAACGAAAAGCATTTTCACCATTTTGGAATTCTATGACCAAACCATTTTGAATCTACCTCAAAAAAAATTCAATTGACTTCAAAAATCATAATCAGTATGGTACTTTTCTCAACAACATCTACAGCAGTAACACCAAATAGTTTTTATCATCAAATTTTATTGCAACAAGAAGTTATCTCCTAATAAAATTTATACTAACAAATACAAAAAGGTCTAATCTTTCTATCGATCTTAATAATTTTCCAAGTATGAATCATTCAACCTTGATAAGGTTGACCAGGTGCCATCAAGTCAATAAGATATGTTGATTAATTCATTTCGTTTATCATAATGAACCTAACTCAGCCATCTTAGCTTAATGAAGGCAAGGCAAACTGAAAACCGAAAATAGAAAATATAATCACCATCAATTTTCCGAGGCAGAAGGGGTCAAATTGATAGAAGAAAAATAAAATTCAAATTGGTGCAATAAACGGTTAGTGATTATAATTAACAGAAAGAAAATTCAAATTGAACAAACGTGATCAAAATTGAATGATGAGAAAGGAAGAAAGTCTTACAGGCAAAGAAATCGAGGAAGCTGAGGAGGGAAAAGTTAGATAAAAATCATTACATGACTAATAGAGTGAGAAAAACAGATAAAAAAGAAAGGTATAATGACATTAGAGGTTTTCTTTGCCATTTGCAGAAAACAAGAACAGTTCACACTTCAACCATATTAATTCATAATGGTATCCAAAAGTTTATGCTTGATTGGTTTAGGATAGAGAGCAACTTACTAGGCCGGTGAGTAAAGGACGGCTGGAGTTACACGAATGGTGATTGTCAGCTAATGGATGGAATGGCTGGAGGCTCGGAGATCACAGAGAAGGAAGAGAATGGAGTGGAGGTGGGACGGGAAGAGGGGAAATTCACAGATTGAGCACGAGCCCACACTTGGGACCGTGTGGCGCTCACTTGGGTCACGTTCAAGTAAGCCAACCAAGAGATATTTAGCTAATTCTACATATAAGATGGGACATATGTTAGATTCGGGCCAACGACCGAATAACCAATAGCATTTGCAAGCATGGAATGATAGCATAATTAAAATAACACATAAATACAACAAGCAATCGCAAAACCATGGCATCACATCGAATAGGCACAACCACATATAGAAAGGCACATAATGAGTAGAAACCGGGCTAGCATTTCATTAATATTCGATTGAGCATTACAAAGATGGCCAGACCATTATATAACGTTCGTGTGGGTAGGGGGGCAACCCACAAGGCAAACAGGCCTATCAAGCATCCGATCCAAGCAACAAATCCAATTGGTGACTAGTCACTCCCCCCTAAAGAGCTTAAGGGGCATGTTAAGGCCTGGTAGAAGGAAACATGAATATGTTCCACCTAGCACCCCTTTGAAATTGCAAAAATAAAATTAATTTTGAAAAGAGTGTTTCGCCCTTTCATTACAATGTTTTCCCCCCCCCACCCAATTACAAGATGGCCCCCTTTACACTCTCCCCCACTCAAATAGTCGACGCCTCGTCGATTGAGTCTTTTAAGAAGGCTTCAGTCTGCAGGCTGAAGGAGGATAAGTCTTCGGCTTTCTTTCAGGTGATCTCTTTGTCTCCTTGGCCTTTCCACTTGACTAACTATTCTTTGAATTGTCACCTACTGGATGACTACATGCATCTACTAGAATCTCCCCCACTCATTTGTTTGTTGGTGGGTGCTTGCTGATAGTTGGTCTTGTTGCTTGTTGTGGTTAGCATCTTCCTTGTTTGGATGATATGGCTTCAAGATGCTATCATGGAACATGGGATGAACTTGTACCCATGCTAACAATTATTCTTATAGTAGCTTCACCATCACCATATCTCTCACTTGGAATCATTTGCCCATTTCTTCATTTGTTGGGAGGCTTTCTATAAATGTGCTCTTACAATCTCTTCACTCTATCTCCATTCTTCCGTGAAAGAGAAGGCCTTTGTAAGGTACATTAAGAGGGTAAGGCACTAAAGGTTGTTGACCTGTAACAATCTCAAAAGGACTTTGTTAGTAGTGGAATACTTTTAACAATTGAAACAAAATTGGGCCACCTTAAGTGAAGATGGCCAGTTCTTCCAGCAAGAATTGATAAAATGTCGCATATATTCTTCCAAGAGACTGTTTTTTCACAGGAGCCCTAAAATGAGCCCTTGAAGAATGACTAAATCATGTCTCTAGAAGCTTATTTAATTGTTTCTGCAACTCAACTAATACTAGAGGATTAAAATTATCTTCTTTTCGCTCATAGGGTTTATTGTTGTTGGGACCGCGCAAGGTGTCTCATTATTAAGGAAGATGAGACAACTAGCGGTAGGCATGAGAATTGATGGCTTCAAGGAACTTTAGGGCCCCCATAGCTGATGTATCTCTAGTGTCCTCCTTTTGGATATTCTCTTCCTCCTGAAGTGAATGTAGAGCATTCAATGCTCCTCTATGCGGACATTCAGCAACTCTAATGAGGTCCCTTGCAAAGAAAGCAAGAGATGGGCTTTATGGTCCCACTTTGCTATTCGGCCTCCTGATTCTTCGTACTTTGGAAACTAGGGGCCATAGTCCAAAAGGTGAGGCACTTTTCCTCGATTCCTGTTTTGCTATTGAACTTCTTATCAGAAGTCGAACCCTAATTTTGCCTCTCACTTCCTCTAAAAAATTGATTAGTTCGTTCTCCTCCCCCAACAGAGGTCCTACTCCATTTGTTCAAATGATTGTCTATACTTGGGGCAAATGTGAATTTTCTCTTAGAGTTGTTTCCTGAGTAGTCATCGAGGTTTTTAGCAATAGAATTAGCTGTATAGTGGTCTTTAATCCCCCGTCGGTATAATTCATTCTTGGACCAAGGCTCCAATGCTTTCATAAAGTTGAAGAATTTATCGGCATCTGACATGTCTTGTATGTCCAAGATGAGGGCTTGGAAGCTTCTCACATATTTACGATGGATCCTGTTTGTCGCAAATCACTGAGCTTGCAACGAGCAGTATATGTGGCATTCTCGGGGCAAAACTGCGTTCTGAGTTCCTTCTTGAATTCTTCCCAAGAGAAGATTCTCTTGCTACCACTTTTCATTTCCTCCACTCAGCTCTGCCACTAGAGTTTGGCATCCCTAGCTAAATACATTGGAGCCACCCTTATCTTGTTCTCCTCCGAGCTGATCTTGGTGGCTTCAAAATAGGAATCAAGATCAAATAGAAAGTTCTCCACTTCCCTTGAATCTCGAATGCCGCCATAAGTCTTAGGCTCAGGGATCTTTATCTTGCCATATTCAGGGGAATTAGTGCCAACATTCTCGACTGCTTTCATCAACACGCTCACTTTAGTCCTAGTCTCCTCCAATTCATCATGAACGGAGGTGAAAGCTTCTTGGGCTTCATTGGATAAGGACTCGACTCCCTCCTCGAGAATCTTATAGTAACTAGCAAGTTGTCTCACCACCTCTTCTAGGTTCCCCGATTTGTTAGCACCTGTCCCTGCACCATCACCACAAACAAAATCCATATCTTGGGTGGAATTCTTATGAATTAGTTTATGGACTACATCTAACTCGCCCATCAATACCTCAAATAATTTTGAATTGGCCACCACAGCCAAAAGGAAATCTTGGTTTGCCACCATGGCTTTCCAAGCTTTAGATTGGGCTACTGTAGCCACAATCGAGCTTGCATCGGCCATTACTTCTTTTAAAGTCTCATTTTCCTTTTCAAGGGCTTCGTTTCATTGAAAAATGAACTCGAGGTCTACTGCTCGATCACTTATTTGGGCCACACTGGGCTTCTCCCTCTCAAGGGACTGCATTCTTTCTTCAAGTGCCTCAATATCACCCATTAGGGCTTCACTAGGCATGTCCCTCTCAAGGGACTGCATTCTTTCTTCGAGTGCCTCAATTCGACTCATGGAAGTTTTTTCCATATGTTTTTTTCTTTCAAGAGCTGGATCATCTCTGCTCTGATACCAAATGTCATGGGCCCACACTTGGGACCGTGTGGCGCTCACTTGGGTCGTGTTCAAGCAAGCCAACCAAGAGATATTTTGCTAATTCTGCATTTAGGGACATAGGTTAGATTTGGGCCAACGACCGAATAACCAATAGCATTTGCAAGCATGGAATGATAGCATAATCAAAATAACACATAAATACAACAAGCAATTGCAAAACCATGACATCACATCGAATAGGCACAACCACATATAGAAAGGCACATAATGAGTAGAAACCGGGCTAGCATTTCATTAATATTCGATTGAGCATTACAAAGATGACTGAGCCATTATATAATGTTCGTGTGGGTAGAGGGCAACCCACAAGGCGAACGGATCCGTTAAGCATCCGATCCAAGCAACTAGTCCAATTGGTGACTAGTCACTCCCCCCTAAAGAGTTTAAGGGGCATGTTAAGGCCTGACAAGAGGAAATATAAATATGTTCCACCCAGCACCCCTTTGAAATTATAAAAATAAAATTAATTCTGAAAAGACTGTTTCGCCTTTTTATTACAATGTTCTTCGCCCCCAATTACAAGATGGCTTACAAGATGACCCACAAGATGGCCCCTTACACTGGGCTGTGGTCTTTTTTTTTTTTCTTTCTTTCTTTACTCGATTGTCAAAATGATGTCCTTTTAGAAGTGTCAAAATGATGTTATTTTTGTCTGAAATTGACTTTAAAAAATCGAGAAAATCGTCCAAAACTAGCCGAATCAACCAGTTTGATAGTTTTCTCTCCAGTTCAATTCTCATCCAGTTTTCATGCTCAAAACTGTCCGATCCAGTGACTAATTTCCAGTTGAATCGGCTAAACTGGTTTTTACAATATTAGTTATAAGTAATGAACATGCAATGGACAATCAAGTTTAAAATGATGTATAATCATGTTCAAGACCATGAACAATCAAGTTCAAAATGATATACAATCAAAATATAAATATTAAACTTATAAGTGATGAATATGCAATGAATAATCAAGTTCAAAACGATGAACAATTAAGTTCAGAACGATGAAAACAATCAAGTTTAAAACAATATACAATCAAATTCTAATAAATAAACTTATAAATTCCTCACAATAATTCACCATACGTAATTTATTATTACTAAAACTGTAAACAATCACAGACAAATTGACAATTTGATGGAATTTGAGATAAACATTAACTCTTATAATTCACTATAAATAAAATATCCTAATAAGATGAAACAAATTAATAAAAAATAAAAAATTATGTAAAAATCAAATGATAATTAATGACAAATCTAATATCTAATAATCACATGTAATATACGTTAATGAAAAACTAGTATATATAATAGTGGAATGGAGGGACATGCTCGAAAAGTATTTACTATTTTTATTTTATATATAACTCTTAATAATGAATAAATTAGTAATTTAATAAAATTTAAGATAAATATATACTCTTATAATTCACAATGAATAAAATATCATAATAAGACATAAGAAATTAATAAAAAAATAAAAAGAATTATATGAAAATCAAATAATAATAATTAATAACGAATCAAATATCTAATAATTATATGTAAGACATATTAATGTATCCCATTGATAAATTAGGTAATCGTACCATGATAAAAATATGACTGCTAAGCTTTTGTAAACCTTTTAAGATCAAAGTCATCCCTTAATTAATAATAATTATAATGAAGGAATATAAAATTAACCCGATTAACTTAAAAATGATAACACTAACATGCCAAGATCATGTATTTGATCTATAAGGTTTTGGAGGTCTATCTTTATCTCTTTTGGACATCATTATCTCAATATAATCAAGATAAGCTTTATTCTAGAGACTACCACGCAGTAGTTATGGGCAGTAGAGCGGCAGTCATGGATTACACTGGGACATGGCTATTGTGGATTTTATGATTAATTTTTGTATTAACTTGTCTTGCACATGAGTAGTAGATATGAAACTCGTTATTAATTATTATTTGATTTTTATATAATAATAATTTTATCAAATAAACTAATTTTAGTTATTTTTAATTATCATGTAATTAAATCACATTTAATTTAAATATTAATAGTTATTAATTATATTTGATTCTTATATCACACTATATATAAAAAAATCACACCAAATTATTTGGCTCATTAAGTATTTTGTCCATTATGACTGTTAATTTATTTACTATATACAAATTATTTTATTCATTATATTTTTTTGCTGTGCCTTTCTAATTTTCTTATTAAATTATTTTTTTTTCTTTTTAATATTAGTCATATAGTTTATTGCATATAAAATATATTTACTTAATGTTAATAGAATTGGACTTCTAATTAATGAATTATTAATACCATTCACTAATAAATTAATTTATTAAATGACTAAATTAACCCAATTAACTTATATAATCAGGTTAACTTTTTGGTAAATTTGTTTGCCTCTTATTCCTACTTTTATATATATATATATAGTGATTGCTTTCAATTTTTATCTTCACAATTAGATTATTTGTTATGATCTTGAAGTGTTGTTTTAATAGTATTTAAAGTTTCAAATCAATGGAAGTTTATTTACTTACCAAGAGTTTGAAGTATGAGGTGTGCAACAATTCGATAATTCTGAATTACTGAACCAAACCATTGAAATTCGGTAATCAATTACTGTACTAAAAAAAATTTGATTCCGTAAACGATAGTAAGATTTGAGCTATTTTGGTTATTTAGTTATTCAGAAATTTATCGCGATAATTACTTAATTTTATGTCTTTAATTTTAGGTTTATTTTAAACTTTTATAAATTTTATCATGATATTTGTATTTATCAAATTTTATTTTTATTTTTATTTCAAAAGAGCATGTTATTTTATGGTACTTTTAGTTTATGTGATATTTTATTAATATATTATTTTTATTATAATTAAATAAGTTAATAAATTTGATAAATTTCAGTAAAATTTAAAAATTCACTAAAAATTTATGTTATTTGGGTAATAATCAAAATTTTGAATTCGGTTCGATAATCGGTAAATATTTTTTGAAGAATTTGGTATTTGGTTACTTAAATTTTTTTTCCAATTTGGTAACCGAATTAACAAATGTTCACTCCCAGTTTAAAGTAACTAAAATATCTCCAAAATTGCGACCAAGGAAAGAAATCATGCCCGCGAGACATGGTTCTCGAACGCACATGCCAAATTGGGACTGTGCATCAAGTCTAGCAATTGAAATTAATCTGAATTCTAAAATAGTTCGTGACAACGAACACAATGGTGACATTGCCTATGAAAGGAGGTTTGCAACCACAAGTTTGAAAACATGATTGCAAGCGTTGTGAGGCAGATTGGCATGAATTTGCAAAAAGGTTTACAACTAAGATCTTGCTAGTAACATCGACCACAATAGCACAAATGCGATCGTGATTCAAGAAGTACAACCATGATATTTGAAGAGGCATGATTGTTGGAAGGCACCCTATCATATTTCAAACATGTGTCCCTATTCAAAGTCTATGTTTAAGGAGTGCATATGCGTATCAATTTTCATGACCACAATTTACTCAAGGGCAAAACCTATTGAATTACAAAAAGTTTCACGACAAGGATAGTAACCACCATAAGGGATGCAAAAGGCACTCCCATGATTTTCATTTTGACCTGAATGTCAAAAGCAGGAGCCAATATGAGCCATCCACATGTCACTAGTCATTTGGGACATGAATGAATCGCAACAGCAACAAAGGAATTAAGGCCGCAATTTGTGTTCTACAAAATGCAATAAATAACTTTTGTTAAACATTAGAGAGAGCTTTAACACTTCTTTATGATGGGTAATTGGTGAACAAAAGTTATAAATAGACCCTCTCCAAAAGGCCATTTAGATAAGAACAATATTTTCTAAGTGGCTGCTCTTGCATTTTGATTTTTCAATTGCATTATAATCAATTGGTGAGTAATGAAATGGTTTTAAAAGTTTAGTGTAAAAAGGCTTAGGGTTGAAGTTAGGAAAACTCTAAGAAAGTTTTGAAGGTTAGAATAAGAAAAACTATTGTTATAAAGGGTTGAGTGTTAGCCTAGAGAAAAACACTAAATGAGGTTTGAGCGTGAGCCCTTAGTAAAACACTTAAAGTTGAGAGTTAACTATAGCAAAAATTTTATATAAGTTTGAGGTGAGCTTGAAAAACCTCATTGTAATCGTGTTAAATATTAGTGGAAAATCCTAATTGAGGTTGGAGAGTGGACATAGTGATTGTTTTGCCTGAACCATTTTAAAAATTCTTGTTTCTATCTTTCTCTTACTCTTTATCTCTTTATGTTTTAACATTAGCCTTATATTTTAAATAAACACCAATTTATCCCCTCTTTTTGGTACATATCTTTTTAACAGTTACCATGGATGTCCACGCATATGTCATGGATAGTCACATAGTAGTCCTAAAGCTTATGCCTCCCTGTGCAGTTTCATATCTGTTTTGAGCTCAACCTGTCTATATGACCTTTAGATGCATCTATATAGCTCAACCCAATCATTTTCCATATTTTTAAGCTTTTCTTTATTCCAAAATATATCATTTTAAGCCCAAAAATGTGAATCCTAAGCACAAAAAGTGACTTTTAAGCCCAAGTATTGATTCTTTAAACCTAAAGACCTATTCTTGACCTTTTCGAACTTTTTTCAACATGAAATATTGTCTTTAGACAAATACTATAGCTATCATCATCTGGTAAATTTGTAGAAATTGAAGGATGTAAAATCTAATGCTTATAATTTGCTCTCACTTTGGTGGAATTTAAAGGTTATTTAAAATTTTGTCAAAGCAGTAGAATATAACATTCAAGAGTTAGAAATACGTAGAATTTTGCATTGAATTAATGAACATATTCGGATAGCCAAGTGGATGGCATTGGAGAATAACCCTTCCTATAGGGTTGTTTTAAGATAAGATTTGGTGACTAGAGGGGTATGATGATTATGATTGGCTATTAGCATGAACACTCAAACTCAAATCATTATGTTTAGGGTACTCTGATCCCTTAGTAGGTGCTCAAGGGAATAGTTGGATTATGATGTCAAGGTAACTCGGTACCCTTCGATATATGCTCATAAGTATAGATCGAAATTGGGATGTCATTAGGGAGTGCTCATGAGCAGATGGACTAGATTTTGGGACATCATTGGCAAGTGCTCATAGGCATGATTTTGAGATGTTGTTAAAAGGTGCTTAGAGGCACAACAGACTTGGGATGTCATTGGCAGGTGCTTATAGGCACAACAGACTTAGGATGTCATTGGCAGGTGCTTATAAGCACGAACCGATTTTAGGATGTCATTGGTAAGTACTCGTAGGCATGGACCAAATTTCAAGATGTAATCATTAGGTGCTCATAACATATACAACAATTTAGGATGTCATCGATAATCAAAGACATAAATATGATTTTAGGATGTCATTGGTAATCATAGGCACACACCAAATTTTGGGATATTATCGGAAAGCACTCAAAGACATAAACTGGATTTTAGGATATTTGGGTAACTTGGTACACATTGAAGGTGCTTATAGGCATGGGATGGTTTTGGTTCTTTGGTAGAAGCACTCAGACTCAAACTAATTATATGGTTGGAACTACAGATTAGACTACTCTATGATTTGTTGGTAGGAACATTTTGGCTCAATAGATTTTATGGTGACTTAGACCATGGTATGGTCACTCATACTATAGTCAGATAGTATTAACTTTGCAAAATGAGAATGGAGGAGAAACTGTAATTCATCTGAGCTTGAAGGTTTATTTATATATAGTATATAGTTATAGTAGTAACTAACTGAAGAAGTAAAAATAAAGTTATTGTACAAATCACTCTATCAACTCATCTATTAATTATATGTGTCCCTTTAGCTAAGTCTAGTACTTGTGAACTTAACAAGTCTTCTTCGCACATGGAATGCAAACTATAGGCAGTTATAAAGTCTGTTATGTAAGTTGATGCTAAGTTGGAAAGAACATTAATTACTCCTACTGAGTGAACTTGCACATGTATTTTGCATCATTCTTGAACTATGAGACTTAATAGCTGCATTCAAAGCTTTATAGAGCTTATGTGAACAGTTTATTGCGCCTGCAATTGAGCCATCAAAGTTACTGGTGTCACTTAAGCTGCTATCATTAGTTATGTCTCCCTCATTACCCCTCTGCAAGAGAGAAGTGAAAAGACCTTGCACTATAAGCTTGGATTTATTGTAGTTAAATTGAGGAGACCTATAAGGCTTTGTGAAAAAGTATGCTACTTGAAGCAATGGGTAACAAATGGAGAAGGCCATATTTAAATTTTTCTTGAACAATATGGCAGTCCAACTTTATATGTTTTGTCCTTTTGTGAAAAAAAAAGGTTCTTAGCTATATAGAGAGAGCAGAGTCATTATCACAAAACAATAGAGCAAGTGGAGATAGGGGTAAAAGTAAATAATGTAACAAATAAATAAGCCACTAAAGCTCACAAGTAGCTACTACCATAGCCCAATACTCTGCTCCAAATGAGTTGTGAGAAATGGTGGTTTGCTTTTGGGATTTCCAAGATACTAAGGAATCACCAAGAAAAACACAAAAACTAGTGATCAACTTCTAGTAAAAGGGCAAATGGCCAATCTGAGTAAGAATATTTCCTTCAGCTGTATGTTAGTAACAACAGGAAAAAAGAAAGACCAGGAGAAAATTTGAGATAATGAAGAACTCCATGTGTTGCCTTCAAATGGTGTTCAATAGGCCAATCGAGGAATTACAAGAAATGCTAAACTATAAAAGCTATATCAAACTGGGTATATGTCAAGTACAAAAGCTTCCCAATAAGTTGTCTATATCTTGTAACATCAATGAAAGGAATAGAAGGAGCACTAGAGGAAGGAGAAGGAACCATTGGTAGTTGTTGGTTTGCCCTCAAGGAACCAATGTTCAACTAGCAATTCAAATGTGTATTTTCTTTAACAAAGATTAATATTTGAATTGGATCTAGCCACTTCCAAGCCAATAAAGTATTTTAAGCAACCAAGATGTTTCATCTTATAGGTCAAATAAAGAAATTGTTCGATGTTGTCAATCTATTGAAGATCATTGCTAGAAAGGATTACATCATCAATATACACATATAGTGCAAAAAACTTGAGCTGCTAACCTTGATAAACAATGAACAGTTTGTTACTACATGCTTGAAGCCTTGAGAGAAGAGCTTTAGTGAGTTTAGAGTGCCATTAGCAGCTGGCCTATTTAGGGCCATATAAGGATTTAGTTCATTGACAAACTAAAGAAGGATCATCTTAAGTAAAGCCTTAATGAATATGCATACAGACTTCTTCAGTTAGGTCTCTAAGAAAAAAGCCATTATTAATATCTAGTTGGTAGAGATATTAGCCCTGTACAGCTACAACAGCTAAGAGAACTCTGATAGTAGTCAACTTTATTACAAGGTCAAATGTATCCAAATAATCAACTCTCGGTTGCTAAGTGAACCCTTTGGCTACTAACCTAGCCTTATGCCTCTTTGTGGATCCATCAGTATGAAATTTAGTCTTATAAACCCACTTACAACCTATAATTTTCTTCCCTAAAGGCAAACGAGTAAGTTGCCAAGTGTTGAAATGTAAAACTTTTAATTATGCTTGCATAACAGCTCTCTACTCTAGACACTTGATTGCTTGGTGGAAGGTCTTAGGTTATGAGGGTATAGAAATAGAGGCTATAAAATGTTTATGTGAAGGAGACACATTTGAATATGAAAGAACATATGATAGAGAATAAGCAGTAGTACCTTGTTTTGAATAAAGAAACATGGAAATAGGATTGGCTCCTCTAGGTTGTTATCCAAGTAGCTTAATGATAGTCTTGAAGGTAGGCTGGTTAGTTTCTTACTTTTATTGATCTTTCCGTTTGGATCAAAAGAGTGTTTGGATCAGAATGTAAGGGAGAAGGAAAAATGGGTGGATCAGATAAAGAAAGAAAGCGTTGATGTAAGATAAGCTGATTGGATTCAAAGTTATTGTGTATAGTGGAGAAGGGAAAAGTGTCCTCATAGAAAATGACACCTGTAGATGCAACAAAACTACCAATAGACAAATCATACAATTTAAATCCTTTAGT
Organism: Balakata baccata; assembly: GCA_949630135.1. NCBI lineage: Eukaryota > Viridiplantae > Streptophyta > Magnoliopsida > Malpighiales > Euphorbiaceae > Balakata > Balakata baccata. Next base: position 29,174 of record CATIWF010047953.1, read on the forward strand.
TCCTAACTTGTACTCCCATAAAAACACATTTTACAGCTCGAGCTACTAACTTTGACCTTTTGGTTGGGTAAGTATTGATAGAGGCTAAACACCCAAAAACTTTCAAATGTGACAAATCTAAAACTTGATCATAGTGTAAATGAAAAGGTGTTTTGTTTTCGATGACAAGTGGTGGTATTCTATTAAGGATGTGGATTGTATAAGTTACGAACTCACTCTAGAACTAATCAGGGACATTACTTTGAAATTTTAAGGCTCAAATATTGTGCTCTACTACACCAATCTGCTAAGGAGTTTCAACGCAACTAGTTTGATGGTATGGATACCATGTTTAAAGTAGAAATCTTTCATCAAGAATTATGAGCCATTGTCACTCCTTACAATTTTGATAGGTTATTAAAACTGATTTTTTAAGAAAAGGACCCTTGTAATTGTTCCCTAGTTTCTGAATTACTTTTCATAAGCCATATAAACCTACTAAAATCATCAACTACAATCAAGAAGTACCTACGTCCATCCATTGAAGTGCACAAGATCGCCATATATCTATATGGAATATATCAAAAGTAGCATCAAACTTTTTTTTGGCAAAATCACAAATTTCACATATTTAAGATGTAGGTATAATAGGTAGATTACAAATGTTGGCTGATTGATACAGTCTCTTACTTTGACAAATGACCTAATCTTGAATGCCATCAACTTTAAATATTATCTGTAGAGGAACATGAATGGATCTATTTTGCTTCAATGGGAAAAGTTTATGGTTGTGGTTTAGAAAGATGAAACTGATATAAGCCTTGCACTTGCCTATTATGTATAAGGCAACCATTGTGCGATTGTGATGCTAACTTGGAAGTAAAAATAAGATTGAATGAGAATTAGGGTATATGGAGGACATTATATAAAGTGATATTATTGTTTAATAGGACAGTGCTTATGTGTGAGATTGGAATGTGCATGCTATTAGGAAGTTTAACATTGAAATTATGAATTGGAGTAAAATCTAAAAAGAAAGATAAGGAGCATAGAATATGGTTGTGGCTGTGGTAGTCAAGATCTAAAGTTTTTGATTTTCTTCAAGAGATAGTGGAAAGAAACATACCAGAGATTTGGTATTGAGGGAAAGATTGAGTGAAGTTAGGAGTCAAGCTTCCAGAGTTTTGAGTTCTGTTACTGCAACAAAAGAAACATGTCTAGTTCTAGAAGACCATTTTCCATTTCTTTATAAATTCACCTTTGACAAGCATTGAAAAATGGAAGAAAGTTGTTGAAATTGTTATGGAGTAAAGCCAAGATAGTTAACATTTTAAGTAAGAGAAGCATCACTTTCATATATTTCATCATCTACATTTGTTTTTACATGATTGGTATAACCTGCCTTGGGCTTAAATTTATAGCCAACTGAAAAACCATACTTATGATAACATCAGTCCACAGTGCGCCCTATTTTTCTAGAATAGGTGCATTGAGGTCTTTTCCAGTTGAATTAGAATATCTATTCGGATTAGAGAATTTTGTCACTAATCTAGAGTTGAAAGATTTATTCCGTAAAGCAAGATTCTTCCTATCTTTCTTATTGGAAAACCCCTTGTTGAAATAGACTACATGATTTGTAGTGGTAAGTTTAGTACTCAAATGAAGTTGCCTCTCATGTTGAATCACCAAAGGATAACTTTTATGTTTAGAAGCGACTCCATGAGCATAATTTGGGATCTTATTGTTGCAAAATTCTCATTTAACCCCTTTCGAAACTTAATCACATAATTTGACTCAGAGTATTTCTTGAAAGTCAGTATTACTCCACAGTTACAAATTGGATTACAAAAACATGGTGGAAGGGACATAAGATTCATATATTCATCTCAAAAAAAATTTCATTTGAGTAATCGATAACATTTTTCTCACCTTGATTGAGATTAAAGAATTCTTACTGTAAGTCTATTACTCTAAAGTGATCATGTGATTGAAATCTGTCTTTCCTATCCAACTAGACTTTTATAGCATTGTCTAGCCAAATAATACTTTGTGCTATAGATGGTGAGAGAGAATGAATAAGCCATGATAGCACCTTTGTATTGTATCTTTGCTAGGCTCTATATTTGGGATCTGCTCCCTCTGGAACATGTATGCTTCCATCAGCAAAATCAAGCTTGTTCTTTGAGAGCAATGCCATTTTCATGGTTCTTGACCAAGAGTGGCAGTTCTATCCATATAGAACTGAAGTTGATGGGTTTTGAGCATATATCATATACATATTACGCAGCGGAAAATAAAATTTTTCAAAACTTGAATCAAATGATTCTACTTGTACCAATTAAAATTAATTTAACCAAAGAAAATTCAGAAATTATACCTTTATAATTTCCTGATTTTTCTTCAACTTCTCACATTGTTGAGTTGTAGCAAACCACAACAATCCAATCCTGGATTGTCTTTAACAATATCCACGTGAAGATGAAACGATGAAACCACTGGGGATATAGCTTGAATATACCTCAAAGTGTTAGCAATGATGTATGTTCCTTTGAGAGAAAAAATTAAACTCTTTAATTTTTCTTTTGTCTCCAAAAATTTCTCCTCCCAAAAATTTTTCCTTGTCTATTTTCTGTCGTTTAGGGTCTCTTAGATCCAAAAGAAAATCAGTTTCATAGAGCAAAAATTAAAAGAGAAGAAAATGAGGAATTGTGAATAGTGAATTGGCCAATTTATAGGGGAATTGGGGTGCTGGTGTGCGCAGTAGCCCACTTAGGCCTGCCTAGTAGGCCAGCGGGCCCATACGGGTCTGTCAACTCCCCCGATCAATTTTTTCCCCCGATCTTATTGCGAACCGACTCGAAATAATTCTCTCATATTTTAGATCTCATCTAAAGTCATTTTACTCATTCTTTACATCTCCAATGCGTGTGACCTATTAGGTTCCCCGTTATGTTAGCCACTTAAATTATCAAATAATTTAAGTAAGTCATAAGTAGTATCTAGTAACACATCATGACCCCCAATTGACTGGAAAGTTAGTGGTTTGACTACGAACCTTTCCATAGACAACAATGTGTGTAATTCGTCCTTTCACCACCCTATACCCTATTTGGTTCAGAGCATGGACTATGTGTTAGCTCCCGCTAGACTGATTGCATCACACCTAGCCTAAGTGATGTTAGATCTTATGCTTTGGACTCATTACTCTCTTAGATATATCACTGAAGACCATCTTCAGGGCATTTCTACTATGGCCAGAGATTCCTGAGTAATGATCTTGGCTAGAGGTCGTTGGTATACTCTCCCTTTGTCAGGAGTGGTGAATCCTTTGTTGGCTACCTAATTACCTTCGAATACCTCAAGCTGTATGCAATCACCACCCTATGAGCGACCTCTATAAGGTAACAAGAAAGGGAGTCAAAGCACAAAATCAGTATCCAAGATATTTTTGAGTACCTCAAGTCTAAGGATACGTGCCTCATTGCTATGATGAGACTATCATTGACATTTGAATAGATAATCCATATGATTGTCTCGTAGCAGGTCATCCAATGTACTTAACTACTCTTAGCAAGCATCCACATGTTAACTATGACCATCTCATATTCACAGCTTATGAGATCTACTGCTTGATCCAATCAAGGAGTATAACATGTGCTAGTCTATCCGGATCAATAATGTCCCATCTTGTTGATCCTACAACTAGGGATAATTTAGATACTAGTATAATTACACATGATAGGAATCCCATCATGATTTCCTTCATGATATGTTTCATATCATGGACTTTCATTAATCAGTTTAAGATCTATATCAATTCATATGCAAATGAATGCTAATATAATGAAAGAATGCCTTTATGAATGTGTACATTAAGTGCCTGAGGCGATTGCCTTTTGAGCACATCTCTAACAGTTAGTTCAAGAGTGGACGCTGGAATTTTGTGCATCCTAAAAGTGTATGAATAGTACCACAGTTTTCATCCGACTTCCTGAGTTGCCTTTACTTGGGGTTATTTTTGAAGAAGTAGGAATAGTCATTAAAATATATTATAATACCATTAGCTTTTAGTTAGGGAGATTTACTAGAGTGGTTGTGGACCTGGAAAGGTCTCTTGTTTCACAATTTTTGTTAGATGAAGAGATGCAAATAGTGGAATATAAAAATCTTCCTAAAATATGTTTCAATTGTGACTTTTGTAGAAATTTTGAGCTATCTTGTTCTCTAAAAAATTCTATAAAGCAAGAACCTAATGTTAGAAAAGTGCCTAAAAGGCAATCGCCTCAAGCACTTAACATAGCATGAAAGAAATCATAATGAGATCATGATAATGAGATTCATATCATGTGCAATTATGTTACTATCTAAATTATCCCTAGTCATAGGATCAACAAGATAGGGCATTATTGATCCGGATGAACTAGCATATGTTATACTCTTTGATTGGATCAAGCAGTAGATATCTTAAGCTATGAACATGAGATGTTCAAAGTTAACATGTGGATGCTTGCTAAGAGTAGTCAAGTACATTGGATGACCTGCTATGAGACGATCATATGAATTATCTATTCAAATGTCAATTATAGTCTCATCATAGTAATGAGGCAAGTATCCTTAGACTTGAGGTATTCAAGGATGTCTTATATATTGATTCTGTGCTTTGACTCCATTATTTGTTGCCTTAAAAAGGTCGCTCATAGGGTGGTGATTAGGTATAGTTTGAGGTATTTGAAGGTAATTGGGCAGCTAACAGAGGATTCATCACTCCTGATAGAGGGAGAGTATACCCACAACCTTTTATTGGGATCATTACTTGGGAATCTCTAGGTAAAGTGGAAATGCCCTGAAAATGATTTTCAGTGACATGTCTAATAGAGTACTGAGTTCCAAGGACAAGATCTAACATCATAAGGGCTAGGTGTGAACTCTGAACTGAGTGAGATATAGAATGGTAAAAGGATAAATTGCACAAAAATTGTCTATGGAAAGATTCGTAATCAAACCACTAATTTTCTGGTCAATTAGGGGTCATGATATATTGCTAGGTACTGCTCATGACTTGCTTAAATTATTTGATAATTTAAGTGGCCAACATAACTGAGAATCTAATGGGTCACATGATTTGGAGATGTAAAAAATGAGTAAAATGACTTTGGATGAGATCCAAAATATGAGAGAATTATTTCGAGTCGGTTCGCAATAAGATCACGGGAAAAAATCGCTTGAGGGGATTGACAGATCCATATGGGCCCGTGCGGGCCCACTGGCCTACTAGGCCTGATGTGCACGCTAATCCATTTTAAGTGGCCAAGTTGGCCATTTTTTATGAAACTCTTCATTTTCTCCTCTCTTCAATTTTGATCTAGTTTTCTAATTTTGTTCTGGATCTAAAAAACTTTAAAAGACAGAAAATAGACAAGAAAAAATTTTTGGAAGAAGAAAAATTTTTAGAGACAACAAAAAAATTAAAGAGTTTAATTTTTCTTCTCAAAAGAACATATTCATTGATAGCCATTTGAGGTGTGTTCAAGTCATCTACCTAATGGTTTTATCCTCTCATCTTCATATGGATATTGTTGGAGATAATCCAAGATTGGATTGTTGTGGTTTGCTATAACCCAACAAAACCGAACAAGGTGAAAAGTTGAAGAAAAATCAAGAAATTATAAATATATAATTTCTAAATTTTCCTTTATTAAATTAGTTTTAATTGGTACAAGTAGAATCCTTTAATTCGGTTTTGATTTTTTTTTGTTTCCGCTGCTATTTGTGTAAAAGATACATTTCAAAACTCATCATTGGTATCGGAGCCCCCTTGTGCCTATTAAAATTAATTTTCATTTAAGGTGCAATTGGATTGTATGGTTTTGATGATTTTAAATCTTTTGGTTTGTGAGATTGAAATTAATTTGTATAATTTGTTTTGCATATTTTTTTCTATGATCTGATCATGAGATGATTGATGATGATTATACTGATTAAAAAATGGTTTAAATATGATTCAAATAATTAATTTCGAATTTATTACAATATTGCTGAAAATTGCATTGTTGATAAACATGTAATGTTGTTTGGATTAATTGTTGGGGCTGTTCATATTTTTCTTGTAATTTGATTATGGAAAAATTATTTAGACATATTGAGAATGTTTTTAAGCCTCTAGAAGTGTCCAATAATTAATTAAAAATTATTTTAATTAATTTTTCAAACAAACACCAAAACGAATCTGTTTAAGGTACCCAACGGGACTATTTTATTTATTATTTTTGTATATAAATATTTCATTTTCAGCACCTTGAAATAATTTTTATGTGATTAAAAATATGTTATTTTGATGTTAGATGCATGCCAAAATCAATTTGATCGAATTTAAATATCGAAATTAATTCTAGACAGTAAATGGGTCATTTGAGCATCTTAAATATTGGTTTGTTTATCTTGATGATTTTGGCTTGTGCCAAAATTATTTTGATGGATTTGAGCTGATCTAAAGATGTTTAGAATAATGATTTAAGGTTCTGGAAATTTTGGAAATTTGTGAAAATTAATTTTGAATTAATTTAAATTGAGCAAATGACATATCCAGTATGACTATAAAGTAGCATGTATGTTAAAATTAAATTGTTTAATTTTTGACACCATAATAATTTGATTTTAAGGTGATTTAATTTTGAATTAATTTTGAAAATATGGAATTTAATTTAATTATTTATTAAATTCCATGTTAAAATGACATATATAATTAAATTGACCGAAACAATAAAAGTATGCAATTTTAGTTCAAGTGTTAAATCGACTTTCAAATTTGCAATCCAAAATTACACTAACTATTTTATTTTAATTTTATGCATTAGAGAATGCATTCTAGGGGTGTATGGAAAGGCATGATGGATGATTATGAACTTAGGCCTAATGTGAATGAGTATGCATGAATTTTATTTCATGGTAAATAGGGTCTGCGTGTCCTTGTCTATCTCTTCTTTCTCATATATTTTTCTCATCTTACTCCCCTCAAATGTAAATTGAGGTTTTCTATTTTTGAGATATATAATTAGGTTACATAGGATTAGGGTAAAATGGAAATATGTAAAGGAGCAGGAAGCAAAGGAGATGGTACCATAAAACAAAAAGACTTAAAAGTAAGAATTTGATTTCTATTTTTGGATTGTAATTCATGCATATACCTAGGTAAGACCTAGTCAATCTCTCTTTGGCTCAAGAGTTTGACTTTAGTTTGTCCATAATCATGCCATATAGTTAATGTAACTATCTTTATATATCCATGTAATGAATGTATGATATATAAAAGCATGTAATAATAACATGATGAAACTAAATTAACAAAATCTCTCGCTAAATAAACAATTATGTTTTACGCCTTCCATTAGTGTGGGGAGAACCATAGTTCTTCTAGAGTTTAAAGTTGTTGAGTTGCCTCAAGCTTACTCTATAAGAATATGTTCGAACCATTGAAATTTGATTTCATGATTAATGGGTTGGACTTAACCAATATCATTGATTTGTTGGATTTGTGTCAAGGTCAATGAGTGTTGGAGGCGAAGTTGGGTAAATGTACATGAGATGTGCACATATCAAGAGTTGATAGCCCAATATGTGTGCACATATCAATTGGTTGACAGCACAAGATTCGATAGTTGCATGGAAATGCAATTGGTATGAATCAGATACCTACCAACTAAACTAAGGATGGTTTATTGAGTTGCCTCAAGGTCATTCTTTGCAAATTGGATATTGATCCACTAGGAGGACTTACATATAAGTTCTCCCGGATCTATAGTGAGGGCCATGGGTTCGCAATAAAATAGTAAGAGCCACAATGCATTTTATTAAAGACCTAATATCATGCATTCATTCATGTACACACATCTACAATCTCGATCTTTACATCTTATTTGTTGGAACCATATTATTCAATGTGAATCAAAGCGTAATCATTAGTCATATATTTTGACTAACCTAAGCTTCCTTGACTGGCATAAAACTGAGAATGGTTCTCAAATCCAAAGGGTTGCCAAAGTTTCGAAATAGCTATTTTTTCCTTCCCTTAATATTTGAGATGCAAGTGTTATAAACAATTTGCATACAAGAAGTACTTGAATGACAATGGATTGGTCCTAAGTTATTCAAACTTCAAAAGCAGCATGAAATGGGTGTAAAACTATTATGTATCATCTTAGAGAGATGACCAATGAGTAAGCTCATGCTGAGTGATATGAGATATCCAAATTGTTCTACCACTCCAAGATGATAGAAGAGAGATCTAAAATGTAACACACATTATAGATAAAAAGAAAAAGTAGAGAGACATCTTAAAAGGTACTTCCATTATAGCAAGAGTTGAAAAACGGAAATGAAATAACAAAGCTTATTTTGAGTTTTTCAAGAAGCGAAAGAGAAGGCATATAGATGTACCTTCTACTTCAAGTAAATTTGATAAAAAGGATAACATTATTTCTTATAATAACATATGGGTATTAGATACTGCATATAGGTCTCACATATACTAGATATGCAAGACTAAAGAAACAATAGAAAGCTTAAGAAAAGAGAGTCAAAACTATGCACATTGGCTATATAGCAACAATTGCTGCAATAGCTATAGAGGCTTAAGTTTCAACACTCTCTAGTAAGCTTGTTTAAATTAATTTTAATTAGTACAAGTAGAATATTTTGATTCAGATTTTGATTTTTTTTTGTTTCCACTGCTATTTTGTGTATAAGATACATGTTCAAAACCCATCACCTAAAAGCAATGAACAACAGACGGTGGAGAACGGCGAGGCTCAATGTGTTTACAGCCTTTGGATGGTTGTTTTAGGATGCATAAGGAGTCCAAAAAAATCTCCTATTTTCTCAAACAAAAAAAGAGAGAAAATAACAAGGGATTATGATATAGAATTTTGGATTTGATTGAGTACGAGATCACAAGGGATAATGTAGGTGAAGTCAATCATGTTGTTATTAAGGAGAATCTGATTATTGAGGAAACCAATTAAAGATATAAAGGAAACACATATACAACTAGGCCTAGTCTATTAAACTAAATAGGCTTGCTAGAAGAGGATCAAACACATATGGGAAAATGTATGGCAGTCTCAATGTGGTGAAACCTTAGGAAAAAAAAAGGAAAAGAAGACCACTCTGGGGGATTCTTTGAGTTTGTGAATAAGCATCCCAACATGGATACTTTTGTCTCTTTGCACACCTCTTAAGACCAATAAAAACATTGTGTTGTGGAAAAAAAGAACATTCCATTGCAGACGTCTGGAGCTAATGATATTAATTCCCATGATGGAAGCTTTGCCCCAAAGAAAGAAATTTAAACATGAAAATGAAAGATTGGCCACTTGATTACATGATGAATAATAAAGATGAAGAAGATCGTCTTGTTAACCATAGGGATAATTAATCTCTATTTTGATCTTAATAATCAAATTAAATATTACTAATGTTTTCATAGAGTATTGTTTTGATAGTGTTTTAAGTTTCAAGTCAATTGGAATTCATTTGCCATGTGAACAACTAATTCAAAGGCTGAAGATGTGTAAGTCCTGTTCGAGATACAATTATCCGCCTATGACATTTATCCTGCCCGGGACTAGAGCCTCCCATCCAAGACAAATAGCCCTTGAGTTCTAATAGAAAACCCCACCCGGGAAAATAAATTGCCATGATTGGAATAAGTACAATCTTACCTAGGACACAAGTAGTCTCGATTGGAAAATTAAAAAAGGTATGACCATTGGAAGGGGATTCAGCCAAGAGATGCCACATCATCATCATAAGTCAAAATGACCAAGTTGACTAAACCAATATCCCGACCGAGATGCATGTCCCGACTGGAAGACGTTTGATTCTTAGAAGTCAAAGCTATAGTTCAATCTTCCCTGATGAACATCCCGCCCACAACAAGTAGATACCAACTGGGACACCCAATTTCCCAACCGGGCCACTACCTTTTCAGACAACATTAAATGCATTTGCAAGAGAACGTTGGGGAGAGTTATTGCACCCTTTTGTAATGGCTAATTGGTGGGTAATCAATATAAATACCCTACCAAAAGGTTATTTATGATATCCAACTACTTTCTAAGTGCCAAAACTCTTGCAATTTGTTTTCTCAATCTTTCATTTATTAATTGTTTGTCATTGTTCAAGTTTTATCCTTAAAGACTTGGGTAATCTTGTGTTTGGGTAATGTGTGAATCAAATTACAAGGAATTGGTTATTGTATGAGCCAGTAAAATAATGTTGGGTTGTGTTAGCCTAGGGAAAATATCTAGTTAGGAGTGAGCTAGTTAAAACTCCATTTGTAAGCTAAGGTATTAGATTAGTGAATACCTAATTACAATTGGTGAAAGAAGTAGGGTTAGTTAACACCCGAACCAATATAAATTTTATGTCTCATTCTACCTTTAACTTTCCTTTACTTTGTTTTGTGCAAGAATTTTTATTTTTCCACCAATTCATTCCCCCCTTCTTGGTGATTATATAGGTAGCAATTGGTATCAGGGCAATGTCTAGCATTAAAACTTAACCGACACTATAAAAGATAAAAAAAAAATGGCCAACAATTCAAACTACACATTGTGGAAGTTTAGAATGGAGAGCTCTTGAATAGTGAATGGATAGATGTATGGGAGAGTGTTCTTAAAGAATGGATAGCTCCAACCAAGAAAGATGCTGAAGGAGAAGAAGTTCCTCTTCCAAGAGATGATTTGTTTGAGACACACAAGAAGGCCAATGGTAAGAATAAGAAGGCCATGACCATTATTGCAAGCTCCTTTTCCCTTAAAAAGTGTGGAAGAGTTCAACATTGTCAAACCACCTATAGTATATGGAACAATTTGGAGAACTACCATGAAGCACCAAGCAAGTTTGTTCAAGGAAGATTCAACTTCTAATGAATGAATATGAGCACTTCAAGATGAAGCCTAATGAGTCCATCACCGACATGACAAACCGCCTTCTCACCATCATTAATGACATGAAAAAATATAGAAGACACACAAGCCCTGAAGATGTCAACAATAAGATCTTGAGAAGTCTTCCTATGAAGGACTATGGCTCAAGAGTGGTGGGTATTGAAGAAGCTAATATGGACATGAGCATAATTCCTATCAATGTGCTCATTGGTAAGCTTTTTACTCATGAGATGGCTTTTGCTAAGGACAAGGAGCTTGAGGTTGAAAGGGAGAAAAAGAATCCTCTTGTATGTAAGGCAAACATTACCTTCTCCATGGTTCAAGACTTGGACCTCATTAGTGATGATGAGGTAAGTGAAGAAGAGGATGAGGAGATAGCCTTGCTTTGAAGGTAGATGAAGAAGATGATAGTCAACAAGTATGGGACTATCAAGAATTATAAGCAAAGAACTTTAAGATTCAAAGGCTCCTCATCCAACTTCAACAAAAACAAGGAAGACATGAATTGTTATGAATGTGGGAAGAAAAGCCATATTAAATCCAAGTGGCCCAAGCTTAAGAAGTACAAGGACAAGTCTCGCAAAGATGGAGGGGACAAAGACCATAAAGCTATATGGGATGATCCTACATCAAGTGATAATGAAGGAAGCCAAAGAGATGTAGCCAAGTTGAGCTTCATGGTACTAGAGTACAACTCCAATGAGGTAACTTCTACCATTTTACATTCTTGTGATGATGATGATGATGATCTCATTGAGTTCATGAGTCTAGAGGTAGAGTGATACAAAAAGAAGGCTAATTTTCATAAAAAGAATAGCTCCAAACTCAAGGATGATATATCTAACCTTCAAAAGGTTGTGGAATAGCTAAAAACTTCCAATGCTACTCTTAAGAAGTCATTAGATAAGATTTCATCTAAACCCTCAACTAATGCTTTATTAAAAGAAAACAATGCTTAAAAAAATGAAGTTGAGGAGTTGAGACTCTCTATCTCTAAATTTCATAAGGGGAAGGAGAATTTAGATACCTTCATTGTATCCCAAAGGCCTCCCATGGTGAGATATGGCTTAGGCTTTAATGGTGCATCATTTACACATACCACAATATTTGTTAAGGCATCTGCACCATAAACCTCTTCTCTTGAGGTAATTACCTCTAAGGCAAATAACAAGTCACACGCAAAAGCCCTTACTCAAAGAAAGAGTGTTAAAGGCTCGCATGGCTCAAGAGAGAAAGCTCAAAAGGCCAACCATGTCTTCTTGTATAAGAGGCATGTACCTAGGAAAGTACCCAATACACATGAGTGTGTTTGTTGTTGCATCTCTTCTTCCCATGCATCAAACAAGATGGTTGTGAGGCCAAAACCCTAAGTGAGATGACAAGAGTCTTTCAAGACTAAGCAATGCCATTATTGCTTGGAGTTTGGACACATAAACATTCATTGTTTGATAAGAAAATCTCATTTGGATTTCTCGAAGACTAACCCCTAAGGACCTAAGCTAGTCTGGGTACCTAAAAACAAAAATTGAACTATTGTTTTGTAGGTATGCCTTAAATCCACAAGTAAGGAAAATGTGTGGCTATTGGATAGTGGATGCATAAGGCATATGACCAAAAATAAGATCCTTTTCATAGGCATCAAAAGTGTAGATGGAGGTAAAGTTACCTTTGGAAACAATGTTAAGGGTAATGTACTTAGCATTGGTTCCATAGGACTCAATGGCATTTCTATTATAGAAGATGTGATGCTTGTTGATGGTTTGAAACACAATCTTTTAATTGTAAGTCAATTATGTGATAAGGGAAACCAAGTCATCTTTAGCTCTAATAGATATCTTGTGACCTATTTGAATGGCCAAGAGATATTCAAAGGAGAAAGAAATGACAATACTTACATAATTGACTTACATAAGTTGATTAATGTTTCCTCTAGTTGTCTTGTGTCAATTAGTGAAGAATCTTAGAGATTGTATAGAAGGCTTGTGTTGGGTTTTGAACATGTATCTCATGCACAAAGTAGCAACGGAGAAAAAAATATCAAAACCCGAATCAAATGATTCTACTTGTACCAACTAAAACTAATTTAACAAAGGAAAATTAAGAAATTATACCTTTATAATTTCTTGATTTTTCTTCAACTTCTCACCTTATTAGTTTGTAGCAAACCACAATAATCCAATCTCGGATTGTCTCTAACAATATCTACATAAAAGATGAAAGGATGAAACCACTAGGAAGATGGCTTGAACATACCTCAAAATGCTACCAATGAGTATGTTCTTTTGAGAGAAAAAATTAAACTCTTTAATTTTTCTTGTTGTCTCCAAAAATTTTTCTTATCTATTTTATGTCTTTTGGGGTCTTTTAGAATAAAAAAAAAAATGAAATTCATAGATCAAAATTGAAGAGAGAACAAAAGGAAGAGTTGTTAGGGTTAATGGCCATCAAGGCCAATTGCGTGCTGCTGTGCACACCCTCCTGGTCCTGCTAGGCAAGCCCAGCCAGTGACCTATCAGGCCAGCTGAATTGTTAACCTCCCGATCGATTTTTTTTTTAGGCCATCCTTCTAAATAATTCTTTCATATTTTTGAATCCCTTCCAAAGCCATTTTACTCATTCTTCACACTTCCAAAACGTGTGACCCAATAGGTTTCCGGTTATGTTGGCCACTTAAATTATCAATTAATTTAAGGAAGCCATAAGCGGTATCTAGCAACACATCATGACCTCCAATTAATCGGAAAGTTAATGGTTTAGCTATGAACCTTTCTATAGACAACAATATATGCAATTCGTCATTTCACCAAACTATACCCCACTCGGTTCAGAGCATGGACTATGTGTTAGCTCCCACTAGACTAACTACATCACACCTAGCCCAAGTGATATTAGATTGTCCTTCAGACCCATTACTCTATTAGGCATGTCACTGAAGACCATCTTCAGGATGTTTCCACTCTGGCTAGAGATTCTCAAGTAATGATCTCGATAAGAGGCCGTGGGTATACTCTCCCTCTATCAAGAGCACTGAATCCTCTATTGGTTACCCAATTACCTTCGAATATCTCAAGCTATACCCTATCACCACCCTATGAGTGACCTCCATAAGGCAATAAGGAATGGAGTCAAAGCACAAAATCAGTATCCAAGATATCCTTAAGTACCTCAAGTCTAAGTATACATACACCATTACTATGATGAGACTATCATTGACATTTGAATAGATAATCCATATGATTGTGTCATAGTAGGTCATCCATTCTACTTGACTACTCTTAGCAAGCATCTACACGTTAACTTTGAAACATCTCATGCTAAGAGCTTATGAGATTTACTGCTTGATCCAATCAAGGAAAATAACATGTGCTAGTCTATCCGGATCAACAATGTCTCATCTTGTTGATCCTATAACTAGGGATAATTTAGATACTAACATAATTACACATGATAGGAAACTCATTATCATGATCCCATCATGATTTCCTTGATGCTATGTTTCATATCATAGACTTTCATTAATCAGTTTAACATCTATATCAATTCAGATGCAAATGAATACTAACATAATGAAAGAATGCCTTTATTAATTCGTACACTAAGTGCCTGAGGCGATTGCCTTTTGGGCACATCTCTAACAATTTCCCACTTACACTAAAACCAATCGCTATTGTACATTACACCTCATGCAAGGATATGACTGTCATATTTCTTTTGGAATTTTGGTCTAGTGACTCAATCAGATATTTTCTGATCAGTGGGAACTCTTTCTCTCATTACATTACATCTACTATTGATTTTTCTAATCAACTGATAAGATTGAGTACATGTTTGTACCTTTTGATGAGACCATGATTCCTTTGCACATGCAATGGCTCTATTGTTGTTCTAGTCATATTGGATTTACAATACTAGGAATCGCTTTTGACTTTGTGATGAATTCCCTTATCCAAACCGCTTCCTTAGTTGCCTTGGAAGCTGTAATGTACTTTTAGTTATGAAATCTACAGCCGTCACCTGTTTGGAACTCTTCCAATCGACTGCACAACCATTTAATGTGAATACATAGCATGACTAGGATTTTGAGATATTCTTGTCGGATTGGATGCTGGCATCCATAATCCTGCTTACCTTAGGCTATCTCCTTAAACCAAGAATACATCCTTGTCCTTCTCAAGTATTTAAGGATGTCCTTGACAGTCACCCATAAACCCTTGATGGGATTATATTGATATCCACTCATGAAGCTCATAGCATGATATCCATTAGGCCTAGTACACAACATAATACATAATGAATCCCAATAGCCTAGGCTTATGGAATCTCATCCATGCTAGTCTATTTGTCTTATGTCTTTGGACATAAAGACGTAGGGAGGGTAATCCTATCAATCATAGGAATAGATCATCTCATCTACTACTTCATGCTAACTACTTTAGCATCTTAGCTATGTAGACTAAGAAAGAATAAGTAACCTCTTAGATCTATCTCTATAGATCTTAATCCCCTTTTGGCATGTTACTTTTAAAATCCTTATTGGAGAATCATTTTAGAGTAACAAATTAACTAACTTAGAAATAAGAATGTCCTACTAATAGTATGTCTTCCACATACTTCACTAGGAACAAAATGGTAGTCCCACTAACCCATTTGAAAACACAAGATTCATCCACATATTATGAGAAAAACAAACTCTTTGATTACCTCATCAATTTGAATGTTTCAACTCATTGATTTTTACATCAATCCATCAATGGATTTTGCAATTTGCATCCTATTTCACCATCATTAGATATGAATCTCCTAGGTTGTGTTATGTACACATCTTAAGTTAGATTTGTATAATGAAACTTGTCTTCATATCCATTTGCAAACTCTGTTACATGATGGATTTAAGCATAGTATATGGAGTAAAAATTCATGTCAAAGCCAATCTTTGTCTTTAATAATGTCTTTTAACTACCAATTCTAGCTTTATAGGCGATTGCATTACCTTCCATGTCGGTCTACTTCAAGACCCATTTGCACCTAATGGGGCTTTGTCCCATTAGGTGGATCAACCAAAGTCCTTACTTGGTTTACAGACATGGAATCTGTATTCGACTTATGGCTTACTGTCATTGGTCATATTCTAAAATTTTCATAATCTCTTCATAAGTAGTAGGCTCATTATCCTCTATAAACAATATGACCATTTAGTTCACTTATATATATCTCTTGGGAACAACTCATATCCTACTTTATTTATAAAGCTCTTGTGTTTCATAAAGTCTTGCTATTACTTCATCTATATGAATAACATATTTGGGCTTTGTTAATTGATTCGTGTCTATTTGAGTATATTTGAACTTCATTAAGTTAATCTTGCTCCCACTATATTCTTATAGAAGAGACTTTTTCTTTTGAAAGATATCATACTTTGAACAAACACCTTTTGTTCAAATAGTGGTAAAACTGATATCCATTTGACTCTCATTGGTTATCCCATATATAGACATTAGGTTAAATTGAGCTTTTAACTATTCCAACATTATTTACTTCTCATAAGTAGGATAAACCTAAACTTTCATTTTTGAAAGAACAAGTTTTATGTTATTTCATATCTTTTATGGAACAATATCAACTGACTGATAAGGTATTATGCTTATCACATAAACATAATCCTATGTGCATGATCATAAAAGGAACTTTAAGGATTTTAGAAGCTTATTATGTACCTCACCATATCTAATATGGTTCGGCTACTCCTTTTAGCCACATCATTATGCTATGGCATATATGATATGGTTCATTTAGATAAAATCTTATTATCTCTTATATGACATTGAAACATTTATATTAAGTATTATTTCACTTTGATATAATCTAAGTGTCTTAATACTTTTACTGAATTGTTCCTCTATTTCATTTTTGAATTCTTTGAACATTTCAATGGTTTCAAATTTGTATCTCACCATATACAAATACCCAGATTATGAGCGATCATAATTAAGGTAATAAAGTAGACAACCATTTATGGCATGCATGAACATTGGTCCACATACATCTATAAGTACAAGGTCCATTAGTCCTTTTGCATGTTCATCCTTTTTCAGTACAAAGTGATTTTATTAACTTGCTTAGCAAATGAGATTCACATGTGTCATATAATTTACAATCAAATGACCCCAGATTACTATAACTCATCATGTAATTCCCTTTTACATGCCCGAGTTCACAATGCCATAATTTTTGGTTTTAAGTCATCAACCCTTTAAATTTAATATTGAGGATAGAATCAAGCATTCCAAAATCATAAACTCTATTGTATAATGTTTTAGTTTCATAAGGAATATCATTTGACCACACAGAACAACAATTGTTCTTAATAGTCAAATGAAGAACTTTTGTTTAACTATTAAACAAAATTAAATTTTTTATTCATAAACTAAAACAAAATTGCAATTGTTTAAACCTTTAAACAAGCTTACTAGAGAGTGTTGAAACTTAAGCCTCTCTAGCTATTGGAGCAACAATTGCTATATTGCCAATGTAAATAGTTTAGACTCTTCTTACTTAAGCATTCTATTGTTTCTTTCGTCTTGCATATCTTGTATATGTGAGACCTACTTGCAGTACCATGTGTTATTATAAGAAAATGCTATCCTCTTTATCAAATTTACTTGAAGTACAAGGTGCATCTATATGTCTTCTCTTTTGCTTCTTGAAAAACTCAAAATAAGCTTTTTATTCCATTTTCATTTTTCAACTCTTACTATAATGGAAGTACCCTTTATGATGTCTCTGTACTTTTTTTCTTTTTTCTATCATGCATGTTACATTTTAGTTCTCCCTTCTATCATCTTGGAGTGGTAGAGCAATTTAGATATCTCATATCACTCAGCATGATCTTGCTCATTAGCCATCTCTCAAAGATGATACATAATGGTTTTGCATCCATTTCCATGCCGCCTTTGAAGTTTGAACAACTTAGGACCAATCCATTGTTATCCAAGCACTTCTTATATACACATTATTCATAATACTTTGCATCTCAAGTATTAAGGGAAGGGAATTAGCTATTTCAAGACTTTGGCAACTTTTTGGATTTGATAACCATTCTCAGTTTTATGCCAGTCAAGGAAGCTTATGTTAGTCAAAATGTGTAACTCATGATTATGCTTTGATTCACATTGAATGATATGATTTTAACAACTTAGATGTAAAGATAGAGATTATAGAAGTGTGCACATGAATGAATGCATGACATTAGGTTTTTAATAAAATGCATTATGACTTTTATTGCGAGTCTATAGCCCTCATTATGAACCGAGATAACCTATATGGAAGTTTTCCTAATGGGTCGATATCCAATTTGTTAAGAATATCCTTGAAGCTACTCAACAAACCATCCTTAGTTTAGTTGGTAGGTATCTGATCCATACCAACTGCATTTCCATGCAACTATTGAATCTTGTACTATCAACTAATTGATGTGTGCACACATATTGGGCTATCAACTCTTGATATGTGCATATCTCATGTACACTTACCCAACTTCGCCTCCAATACTCATTGACCTTGGCGCAAATCCAACTAATCAATGATATTGGTTAAGTCCAACTCATTAATCATGAAATCTAATTTCAATGGCTCGAACATATTCTTATAAAGTGAGCTTGAGGCAACTCAACAATTCTAACTTTGGAAGAACTTTGTTTCTCCCTATATTAATAGAAGGCATAAGACATAATTGTTTATTTAGCGAGAGATTTTACTAATTTAGTCTCATCATGGTATTATTGCATGCTTTTATGTATCATACATTCATCACATGGATATATAAAGATAGTTACATTAACTACATGGCATGATTTTGGATATACTAAAATCAATCTCTTGAGCCAAAGAGAGATTGACGAGGTCTTACCTAGGTATATGCATTAATTACAACCCAAAAATAGAAATCAAATTCTTACTTCTAAGTCTTCTTGTTTATGGCACCATCTCCTTTGCTTCTTGCTCCTTTGCATCTCCATTCTATCCTAATCCTATTTAATCTAATTACTTATTTCAAAAATAGAAAACCTCAATTTACATTTGAGGTGAGTAAGATGAGAAAAGAAATACATGAGAAAGAAGAGGTAGGCAGGGACATGCAAGCCCTATTTACCATAAAACAAAATTTATGCATGCTCAATCACATTGGGCCTAAGTCCATAATTATCCATCATGCCTTTCCATACACCCCCTAGCATGCATTCTCTAACGCATAAAAATTAAAATAAAATAGATAGTGATGATTTTGGATTTCAAATTTGAAAGTCGATTCAACACTTGAACCGAAATTGCCTACTTTTGTTGTTTTGGTCGATTTAATTTTGTATGTCATTTTAATGTGCAATTTAATAATTAATTAAATTAAATTCCATATTTCAAGAATTAATTCAAAATTAATTCACCTTAAAATCAAATTATTATGATGTCAAAATTAAACAATTTAATTTTAACATACATGTCACTTTCTAGTCATACTAGATATGCCATTTGCTCAACAAAAATTTATTCAAAATTAATTTCTAAAAATTTCCAAAATTTCCAAAACTTCAAATCATCATTCTAAGCACTTTAGGTTAGCTCAAGTCCATCAAAATAATTTTGGTACAAGCCAAAATCATTAAGACAAACGAACCAACACATAAGACGCTCAAAATGATCCATTTACTATCTAGAATTAATTTGGAAATTTAAATTCGAGCAAATTAAATTTGGCATGCATCTAACATCAAAATAACATATTTTTAATCACATAAAAAAATATTTTAAGGTACTGAAAATGAAATATTGACATACAAAGAAATTCAAACAAAATAGTCTCGCCGGTTATCCAAAACAGCCCAATTTCGGTGTTTATTTGAAAAATTAATTAAAAAAATTTTTAAATAATTATTGGATACTTTCAGAGATTTAAATACATTCTCAATGTGTTTAAATAATTTTTCAATAATCAAATAAAAAGAAAAATTTAAACAGTCCCAACAATTAACCAAACAACATCACATATTTATCAACTATGCAATTTTCAGCAATATTGTAATAAATTCGAAATTAATTATTTAAATCATATTCAAACTATTTTTCAATCAATATAAACATCCTCAATCATCTCATGATCAGATCATGGAAAGAAAAATATGTAAAACAAATTTTACAAATTAATTTCAATTTTACAAATCAAAAGATCTAAAATCATCAAACCCATGCAATCCAATTGCACCTTAAAATAAAATTAATTTTAATAGGTACAAGGGGGCTCTGATACTAATGTTAGGTTTTGAACATGTATCTCATAAACAAAATAGCTATGAAAAAAATAAAACCTGAATCAAAGGATTCTAGTGCTAATTAAAACTAATTTAACAATAGAAAATTCAAAAATTATACATTTTATAATTTCTTGATTTTTCTTCAACTTCTCACCTTGTTGGTTTATAGCAAAACACAACAATCTAATTTCGGATTGTCTTAACAATATCCACGCAAAGATGAGAGGATGAAACCACTAGGGAGATGACTTGAACACACCTCAAAGTGCTAGCAATGAGTATGTTCCTTTGAAAGGAAAAATTAAAATCTTTAATTTTTCTTGTTATCTCCAAAAAAAGTTTTTTTGCCAAAAAGCTTTCCTTATCTATTTTGTCTTTTAGGGTCTTTTAGATCCAAAAGAAAATCATATTCATAGAACAAAATTGAAGAGAGGAGAAAATAAAGAGTTGTTAGGTTATTGGCCATCAAGGACATTTAAATGGCTAATAGTGCCCGCAGCAGCCCTCCTGGGCCTGACAGGCCCGTTAACCCCCCGATCAATTTTTTTTCCCGCAATCTTATCGTGATTCGACTCGAAATAATTTTCTCATATTTTTGGATTCTATCCAAAGCGTGTGATCCATTAGGTTCCTGATTATATTGGCCACTTAAATTATCAATTAATTTAAACAATTCATGAGCGGTATCTAGCAACACATCATGACTCCCAAGTAACTGGAAAGTCAGTGGTTTGACTACGAACCTTTCCATAGACAACAATATATGCAATTTGTCCTTTCACCGTACTATACCCCACTCGATTCAGAGCATTGACTATGTATCAGCTACCACTAGACTGACTACGTCACACCTAGCCTAAGTGATCTTAGATCTTGTCCTTGGGACTCATTACTCTATTAGACATGTCACTCAAGACCATCTTCAGGATGTTTCCACTCTGGCCTGAGATTCTTGAGTAATGATCCCGACAAGAGGCCATGGGTATACTCTTTCTCTCTATCAAGAGCGGAGAATCCTCTATTGGCTATCTAATTACCTTCGAATACCTCAACTTGTACCCAATCACCATCCTATGAGTGACCTCTATGAGGCAATAAGGAATGGAGTCAAAGCACAAAATTAGTATTCAAGATATCCTTGAGTACCTCAAGTCTAAGGATACATGCACCATTGCTATGATGAGACTATCATTAACATTTGAATAGATAATCCATATGATTGTCTCATAGCAGGTCATCCAATGTACTTGACTACTCTTAGCAAGCATCCACATTTTAACTTTGAACATCTCATGCTCATAGCTTATGAGATCTACTACTTGATCCAATAAAGAAGTATAACATGTGCTAGTCTATCCGGATCAATAATGTCCCATCTTGTTGTTCCTATGACTAGGGATAATTTAGATACTAACATAATTACACATGATAGGAATCTCATTATCATGATCCCATCATGATTTCCTTCATGTTATGTTTCATATCATGGACTTTCATTAATCAATTTAAGATCTATATCATTTCATATGCAAATGAATACCAAATTAATAAAAATGGCTCTTATTAATCAAATAAACATGTACAATAAGTGCTAAAGGTGATTGCCTTTAGAGCATTTCTCTAACACAAATCACACATACATGTCATAAAAATATGTCAAATACTCATCATAAACTCAGAATAATAAATCATTTTAATTCATAATACCACATCTAATACAAATATGTAAAACTCATGGAGATTTGAACAATAATTCCAGATTTTACCTATTTGCCCTTGATTGTTTTTCCACAAACACCATATCTAATAGCATCCGGATCCACCACTTTGCTTCTTTATTTATTTATTTTTTCTTATCCACATCTAAGATTACTTTTGCCTTTCTGTATATGTTGCTCCTTCCCTCGTTGCTTTTTTTTCTCTTGCTTTATTTTCATATTCAGATCTATGATTTACTTTTTATTTATTGGAACTCTTCTCAACTGATATCTTGCATCTAGATCCACTGGTATGCTTCCTTAAATGTGTGTGTGTGTGTGTGTGTTTTTTCTCTATCTAGATCAATGATTATTTTCTCATATATTTTTTCATAATTTTTTTGAAGTATTTGCATATTAAGAGTTTGGAGCAATCCAGTATCAATTTAAGAAAATAATCACGAGTTTGGAGTAGTCCAGTATCAGTTTAAAAAAATAGTCCATTTATTCTTTTTTTTTCCTAATATTACTGATATGTTTTCCTATCTTTTATTTTTCACTTATCTTTTTTCCCTTTTCTGATTCTAGAGTTAGTTATTTGGGATGTTGGATTTATGGAAAAGATGTGTTCTCCTTCCTACAATTTGTTTAATTATTATTTTTTCTATATTTCTGGTCTACTTACTTTTAATGATATTTTATTTTATATTATTCAAAATTTTTAGCATTTATATGTGATGCAAAAATGATTGAAATTGAAGAAAATCAGACATACATAGACAAGGATACATTCAAAAAGGTGCTGAGTTTCTATGCAATAGACAAATGCTTCCAATTTAAAGTCAAAAAAATCTTGCAACAAGACATATATTGCTACATGCATAGATGACAAATGTAGTTGGTACATAAGAGCTTCAACAAAAGGTAAGTTTTGATATTTTCATAAATATATATTAATAGTCTTGTAGTTGTTGATAACCTTTGGTAGATCTCTAGCAAATCTTTTGTAGATTTTAGTAAAAGTTTGTAATACCTTTAGAGAACATGTCGTAAATGTTAGATAAATCTCCATTGGATATCTTGTAAAAATGTGTGGTATACCTTCAGTAAACCTTTGGTGAATCTTGGATATATCTCAAGTCAATCTCTAGTAATTATCTAAAAGACCATAAGAAAATCTCTAGTAGATCTTTGGCAAACCTCTTGTAGATCTTAGGAAAAGTCTGGAATACATTCAGTAAACTTGGAGTAAACCTTTGGTAGATCTCTAGTGAATGTCTAATAAATATGTGGTATACTTTCAACAAACATTTTGTAAATCTCTAATGAATATCTTATAAATGTGTGCTATACCTTCAAGTAAACCTTGGATGAACTTTGGGTAGAATCCTGATAGATCTCTAGTAAAGGTGTATTAAACCTCAAGAAAACTTCTAGTAAATCTTTTGTAAATGTCTAGTATACTTTCACTAAATGTTCCCTAAATTACTCATAAAATGTGTAATAAATGTTTCTAACTAACCTTCTGAAACAAATTGTTACAATGTCAAGAAATACGAAAATGATTAAAGTTAGAAAACTCAATAACAACCACACATGCTTTATAAAAGTGAAATAAGCATACCATAGACAAGTAACTTTATCTCTAGTTGTTGAATACATAAAATCAAAATATGCTAGTGAGAAAATATCATACACACCACAAGATATTATCAAAGATATGAATGATGAGCATGGTATGAAGATCAACTATATGAAAGCTTAGAGATTAAAGTAAAAAGCACAAG
>CATIWF010047963.1:0-11741 GCA_949630135.1 Balakata baccata
AAATTTTCGAAACTAACCTGGAATTATTTTCATTTTTCTGCATACTCTGAAATTCTGATTACTCTAATAATCGCATTATTTTAAAGTCGCTCGACCTCCCATATGTTTCTGTTGGTTCATTTTACCTCTGTGGAATGCTAGTCATCCGATTCTGGAGATGATTTCGGTAGTTATAACTATTTATAGAGATGATTTCGATTCTGAAGATGATTTATGCCATGCTACCTCAACATTTTTTAATATCATAATGGATTTAAACTTAAATTTACTAACAATACAAACTACCAGATCCTATTTGCAATAAAAAAAAAATCGTACTTAAAATTGTTAAACAGTAAAATCACGTTGGAGATTTTTTGTAATTTTTTAAAAAATATGCATTAAAATGTTTATTTGATTTCGAAGTTTACAAGGGAGTATCAGTAGTACTAGTGAAGGTCACTTTTTTAAGTAATGGGATTTATCTCTTAATATACACGTATTTCATCAATATATAAAATCAAGAAAATGACTGCCACTTGTATCAATTTATATTGTATATTCAACGCTCAAGATTTTATATTTTCTCCGTCCACGAAAGATATTCATTTTCCAATTTTGACCGTTCAAAATTATATACTTTTTTTTAAAGCGTAGTTATTTTATTCAATTACAAATATATTATCATTTATATATATACTTTTATTAAATATACTTAAATGTCTATTTATTTTTTTTACAACTCTTGCTTTAAATAGCTCTTCAAATTGATTGATATTTACGTGAATATTAATTTAAGTATCAAATTAAAAATACCAAATGACTATTTCAAGATAATAATAAATGAAACATATTTTTAGAAAATATCGAGTAAAAATAATTAATTTAACTAAATTAACTAATTTTTTTAATGTGTAAAAAATAGAACTAGGCCTATGTTTTTCCGGACGGGGTGAGAGCATTAGTGATTAAGTTTTTATTACGGGAGAGAGAATTTTGTTTTCCTCTCTTTTAATAAAAATTTACCAACCATTGAAATGAAGAAAAAAGTTGTTGATAGCATATTATATTATATTGTCTTCAATTGTGCAGGATCATCAAGTTAATAAGAAATGTAGGGTTAAAAGGGGACAAGAACGAATATATAAGGTTGCAATATAGAAGTGAGGATGGATTTACAACAAACTTTATATCAAATAGAAGAAAAGCTTTCATAGATTCTATTTACTTTACATTATCATTACATCATAAGAAAGGAATTACATGGCATAATCATTGACGGTGGCTATTTTCTACATCATGCATATGTTTCAATGTTTGAACTTTAGTTACTAGTTCAACAAGCTTAGGGTGTTGAGAGATTTAGTAGGAGAGATTTCAGGCAGTGGAGGTTGCTGATGGGTTATTGGAAGAGAATGAACATACTTGCAATTGGGGCAAGAAGGAGAGGATCCTGAAAGGATTACAAGAAGATGGCAATTCAAGCAAGATAATGCCACCATGTTGGTGCTTGATGATCCATGTTGCTTCTTTGAATCTTCCTCTAGCAGTAAACTAGCTGAGCCACTATTAAAATATTGGTCATAATGATCAGAAATTGTTGAAATGTTGAGTTCAAGGTCTAGCTTTGGATCCTTTGGCCAGTTCCAACTCTTTCTCAATGTCTTTCTGTTCAGATAATACATTCTACCTGACTGCAACCAAATAATAATGAATACCCATATATCAGAAAATTAATAAAGACCCAAATATCAAGAAAAATTGTATAATACCAAGAATTTAATTGATTAGTAAGTAGAGACAGAGAGAGAGAGAGACTTCGAGATCAAGGCATTGTTCCCAATCTATCGGCAGAGGATCTTTAAGATGAAGATCAACACTTGTATGGGTTGGTGGTCCAGTGGACTTAAGTAGGTAATGTTGATGATCTGATGAAAAGAACTTCCTCTTTCTGCTGCTTGAACGATTATTTTCTGATTCTGTTGATGAGCTATTACTTCTTTCAACTATCAGCTTTCTTCTTGGAGCCAAAGATAGTTCTGTAATCTCCATGGTAATAATCTTTTCTTCTTTTGTTTCACTACCCTTTCAAACTCCACTCAAATTCAACCTATATATAAACATATATATTAAGCCCTAACTAGCCAGCTATGTAGTTTTCTTTTCAAAGTTGAGGAGAAGGAGAAGAGATGAAAAAACCCGATGGAGGAAATTACTTTGTAAACAAATAGAGTGAAGATTGAAACAAGAAATTTGATTTCTCTATTTAGATTTGGTAGGACTACTGGCTACTGTTTACTCATTCATGCAAGAAGATAGAAAGAAGGGATGAGTACTTAAGATGGTTTTTAAATTGCTTTCATCAAACCCTATTAAAAAAGGGCCAATTGCATTTAAGATGGCAAGTAGATGCCACTTTAATGCCCTAAAATCCCAACTCCCCTCATTCAACATTCAAACCTCAAACCTACACCATCCAAACACAAAAACTCTCTATTTATTTCCAACTCTCTCTTTGCTTTTTGTTAATTTTTCAGTGTTACATAATTCTTTATATTTTTCTTGCTTTATTCGTATGACTAGGTACAATATATAAATTCAAGTGATTCATAGATTTGTGTATCCGTTTAATTACCACAAGAATAAATGTTAGTACTTGATTTTCTTTTTAAAAATTTTTAGGAGAAAGGGTTTGCTATAGTTTGCTCTCTTAACCCTACCCGCAATGAGACACATTGTGGCTTTGTCTAGGCATAAAACTTTTTTAACCTAAATAAATATGTGATCAAATTTGAAAAATCATTCACATAGTGGAAATTAAAAGTTTTTATATGAAAATTTGAAGGATAAATTATTAGTACTCTTCTGAAGTTTGGTTGAATACACTAGTTAGTTTTTTTAATTTTTTTAAATACATTATAAAGTAATTCACTAGGTTTGGTTTCATTTACTAAAAAAATCCTTCGTTGCTTTTAAATGAAATGTTCTGTTAGTTATCATGAATTGGAATATTTTGTTAGTTAACTAAAAAATGCCAAAAATCTCTTCTTTATTTTTTTTTCACAAATTTGATATTTTGTTAACTTAAAAAATATATTAAAAAAAGAAAGGCAAATTTGATATTTTTGTATCAAATTGATGTCATTAAAATTTTTTTTAATATTTTTAAGATAAAAAAAAAGCAAATTTGACTTTTACTTGTCTATAATAACAAAATAAATAGAAAAATTAGATTAGTATATTAAACTAAATTTATTTTAAAAAATAAAAAAATTAATTCATATAAACCTTAGGGGTCATATAGTAATTTATCTAAATTTAAAATACTTTTTCATAATAACCAAGTGACATGGTCATGTCACAATAAATAATGTGAATCTATTATAACTTGGGCGTTGAGTCAATTTTAGCATATTTTTGGACTAAAGTTCCAGTGTTTTTAATTAGTTCATATGGAGTTAATTTCATAGATGAGGTTATGTAGCTAGCTTTGCTTTTTTTTTTTTTTTAAATTACATATATCCTCTCCATTTTTTATGGAAAGATATGTTTGGTGAGATTTAAATCCAATAGTTTTTTTTTAAAAATTCGGTTTGTATTATGAATGAAGCCACAACCTTTTAGTTATGTAGCTTTGTTATTAATTATACTACATTCATTCCAAACTAATTGTTTTTTTTTTCAAATAAAAATAATTCTAATTATTTGTCACTTTTATATATCCAATGTAATATTAATTATTTCTTTCACATTTTATCCTTGTATTAACTTTATCTATATTAATTAGTTTTATAAGATTCTATACCTTTTAACTCATTTAGTCTATTAATTAGAAAGATAATTTAGTCCTATTTAGCTCTTTTTTCTCTATAATTAAATCTATTAAATACTTTTTTAATCCAAGTGAAATACAAAAAGAGAAAATTAGTATGGAATAGAAATAGCAAGTAAATATTGTACTTCTAGCTATATAGCCTAAATCCTCAAGCATGAAATTGGAAATTAAAGGAGCGTGCGTACAAAACTGTGATTGATATTAATTGCAACCGAACATCTACTCGGCAGTATTTATTGTAAGCAAATTAAGTTGTAGGGGGTAAAACACTTTAGGTTACATATTCTTCATGATTGAATTGCTTAAGTACATTCCATAGCCGTTGGAGAAAAAGGACCAAACCACAGTTTCTGTCTTTCATCATGCTTTCTACTTGGTCTTTAGTTACTAGTACAGAAAATTATTTTTTGTATTTATTTCTTATGTCAGATGCATCTGTTTAGAATATACATATAATAATGAAACGTATTTAAACGAAGATCCATCTGAATGACGACTCGGATATGTCTACTATGACTATAACAGACGCATTTGACACGAGTCAGGTGCGTCTGTTTCGTTTAGAACAAATGCATCTAATCTATGTCAGATTATGTTATTGTTTATAATAGACTTATCTATTTTTTTTATATAATTACCAAACTTGCATATCCGTAATCAGTAAAAGAACCTGCAAAAGCCTCAAATTTAACACTTCAAATAAGTTACAATTTTATCACATGTTATTATAGGTTTCTTCCAACAACTCAATTCACAAGCTCAAAATTCATAATATATTAATCACAACTTCAACTCAAGCCATTATAGGCTTCTACCAATAACTCAATTCATAATCATGATATAGTTATTTATACAAAACAATTTACAAATTCAAAATCCATCTACTCATTATTTGCATCACAATGGAACAACTCAATTGCAATTAAAAATAATTATGATTAGCACAATTTTACAAATTTAAATGTCAAGTATCATTGTATAACATTTAGAAAAATTATTCTAATCTACTTGCACACACTTGCAAAAAAATACAACCATATTTCTCAAATTTCATCTATCTGTAGCGGAGTATATGAATTGGTTTGGAAAGTCTACAAGAAAAAAATTAAACACAAAGTTGAAATTATAAATATATCATTACATATAATAGCTTGCTAGCCAATATAAATATATATATATACTTGAAAATTTAAATTGTATAGCTCGGATTATAAATAAAAGATACCTTAGCTAATATCATATTTGTGCTATAATGGATCACTATGTCGTATATATATCTTATAACATAGTATCCACATTTAAAATCTCTCTCTTGTACTGGACACTAAGAAAAAATTCCAAAAAAACAATCAAAATATTATTCAATTCAATTTCTAAAAAAAATTGCAATATTAATAAGATATATGAAAATTAAAATTATCACCTCAATATGATTCCAAGTCGGTGTCATTCCTACACATTTTCCACCATCAAAACGGTATAATCTATATACCCTAGAAAATGAATTTCTATCAAAATTAATATGCGCTTAATATAACTAAAAATGTTTAAGCTATTAGAGTAAATATTATAACTTACATGTTGAGAGGTTCTTTCACACGTCCAATTTTTCTCTTTAGATTGCAGAGAGGATCCATGAAAAATATATCACCTCGTGCACAACAAAAAATAATCAACATCCAATATTGACTCTAGATATACATATATTTTTAACTAATACAAAATCAAAATGAAATGTTAATTAAAAAATTAAGATAAAGGCAAATGTTATGTTATTTCTCAATATATGGTAGGAAAACAAAATTTTTATCTTTTTGTTCTTTCAAAGCTGCTCTCATGTAATTCTGCATTAATTGAGTATCCTTAATACCCATCATTTGTAGAAAACTTGGGTAGAGAAATCCAATCAGTATAGATGATTATATACAAAGTCTATAAAGGTATCTGGATCTATGATTCACCAATTTGACCTAAGTCAATACTACATTTGACTATAGTAGTTCAATCTTATAAATAGTAAAAATATATTCTATAATCTTACAGCATAGGAACTTGAATAATAGAGACATCGAGCCAATTTAAAGAGAGCAGTTGAGAGATATCTTCTCATCCAATTAAGACTTCATTATCAACATTTGGTGAATACCAAAATAATTTTTTAGGAAGAAGAAGTTTAACCATTTTTCCAATTTTCCATTCAAAAGCCAAGTCATATAAGTCAAGCATATGACTAGTCAAACTTGTTAGAACTTTCTCATTAACCAAAGCTGGAAGTGAGTTTGTAACTGATTCTTTGGTAAAACCACTACTTTACATCTTTTTTGATGCTTGAATCACATTCCTATCAATTAATAATATATTATTATGAATGTTATGACATAAATAAAAATTAAGTGGATGCGTTAATTTGCAATAAAGAATTAGTGAATGATAGAGAAGTATCGCTCCAAGGATGACAAGATGTCGTGGCCATTGAACAAAACTTTCATGTGTCTGGCCCACTGTATAGAATTCACCCACTAGCACTAGAAGCGGTCCTAATATATATTCAAGAAATGAAAAATCCACATACACTATATTTTCCGAGGCCATTAAAATAGTGTGCAACGATCCACTGGTTGTATGAATCATGCCCTTTGCCACTATGATCTTCTTCCCATTACGGTAAATTGCAAGTTGGCACGATTGAGGTTGTGTCTTTATAATTATTAAAAAGTAATATTAGCTACTATTAGGGCTTAATGTGAGTGTAAATATGAGTATATATTAAGCAAGTATGAGTGTACATCATTAGTATAACTAGAAATAAATAAAATTCATAAGTTACCTGTGCATCTCTTATTGAAAAAGATGGGTTAATAGAATGATAACTGCTTGGAATGGGGCGACCTTATGAAGGACCCACATCCACCTCTATCTTAGTTATAAATTGATAGGATCTACTATTAGGCCCTTGTTGAATCACCATAATGCTATTTAATTGATCCATCTGCTTCATAAACATCTCTTGTTGTGCTTGCAGTTTAGATTGAAATTTAGCCCTTAATTCATTATTTACTTCATTCTTTATTTCTTCAATTGATATGGATGTAGATTGTTTCCTCCTGCTTTATTTACTAAAAAAACTAAAGATAGTTGCCCCAGTTCCTACACCACGAACAATGCTAGTATGTTTGGATTTGCCGAGTGCACATATTAGGATGTCATCTTGGCCCTTTGGAATCCAGATCTCCTGATTTACTTATTCTTGCATGGACTTCTATTAAACATATATATTCATCAAAAATAAAATACAAAAAGCAATTTTTATATAAAAAATATATAATTAATTGAACATAAAATAAACATCAATATAATAAACAAGTAAAATGAGACTAAATTAAATAAAAAAAGTCATTAGCAAAATATTACATACCATTTGTGTGCCACCTCTTTTGTCTCTTCGACTGGTATTATATAATTTCCTTCATCTGTCTTTCTTGTTCTAGCTCTAATCCAATCGATACTCCAATCATATAATGAGGTGGCATCTGATTGTATCGTTGATAATAAGGAGAAAGGAGCAATATGATCTTTAGTTAGCCATTCGAGTCTTCTACTAGCATAGCCCATACAATCCAAATAATGGGGATGAACAACCTTTGATTTTTTTTGCTTTGGTTATGACCCTGATTTGCTATTAACAAAAACACAAGTAATGAAAAAATCAGTATTATTCAGCTATCTTAATATATTTCTACCAAAATAATTAAAATATTAATATCTTTAGTGACTAATGATTCTACTATACATAGAGAAACTTGTAGATTTTAATAAAAGGTACCTCAAATTCTTCATTTTGATGCATCAATTTGATCTCTTCCCACACTTCATATTCCAAATATTCATATTTTTCCAATGGTGATAACTAGTGGGAATTACCAACCATGTTGATATATTTTTTGACAAGGTGGTGTTTGAAATCTTTCCACCGCCTTTTCGCACTTTTCAAAATTTTTTTCTTCATTTCTAGATCATCTAGAACAATAAACACTTCCTGCAAACCAATATTTTAGTGTCATTAGTTCCAATTACAAATTACATAATATACAAACCATATTTTACTTTCATGACGTTATTATACCAAGTCTAATATTTTCGTAACAGACATTTACCTTAATATCCTCCCATATCATGTCTTTAAGATCCTTTTCAACTTTATTCTACATTGGATATGTTATCTTCACTTTAGAACGTGATACAATGCCAAGATACGATCTAAATATGTTTGCATTTTCTCCAAGTGGGTTACCATCCCTATCAAACTCGATTATCTTTTTTTTCTTACCATTTCTTCAGCAATTTCTTGCATTTTGCACCTCCCCTCTCCTTCCTCTTGCTATTGGGATGAGCGTCGTCTTCCGAAGACATGATTTCGTGAAAACAAGTATAACAAGTAAGCAATTTATTTGGAATTTAAAAGTAAGGAATTATAACAAAATAACATATTATTGTAAAGCAATTTAAAAGCAATATCATTACTACAAATAAATAAACATACAATAAAAAAATTTAAATCAATTATTTGGGATTGTTGATCCATAAGCCTTTGGTATGATTAGCACACATATAATTTGTATTTAAGATATCATCACCAACTAGCATAGGCATCCCAGTAGAAAATGGGAGAGTCTCATCGAACCGATCATACTCTTCATCATCTATTATATCATCAATATCAATAACACGTCTTTTACTTTGAAGAACAATAAACCACTTGTTAGTGAGGTGGTGTAGCATAATGAGGTGTGCTTTGTTATGCATTTGACCACTAGGCATTATGAATTTAAAGCCAACCTTTCCTTTACCTCCGACTTCCCTCGTGATGAGTTTTAGGAATTCCAATTGGTTCAATACCTGTTAAGTAGTTAGTGCAAAATTCAATACCCTCATCAATTGAGTAACCTTAAATTATACTACCTTCAAGCTGATGCCGGTTCCTCACGTAGCCTTTTAAGATACCTATGAATCTCTCAAAAGGGTACATATACCTCAAATACACCAATCTATACAATTTAATCTCTCTCACAAGATAAACTACTAAATGCACCATTATATCAAAAAATGAATGTGGAAAATATATTTCGAATTGGCACAAGATAACAACCATATTAGTCTACAATTCATCCAAAGTTTCAGGATTAACCACCTTAGAACATATTGCGTTGATGAAAAAATAGTCTTGTTAAAATATTTCTTACATGACTTGGTAGTATACCTCGGATTGCAATTGTCAAGAATTGTTGCATCAAAATATAACAGTCATGAGATTTCATACCTACCAACCTCAAATCTTTCATCGATACAAGACTTTTTATGTTTGATGCATATCTATGTAGAACCTTAACACTAAATAAATGCTCACCAAAGCTAGTCCTCTCCTTAAGAGGGTTTTTAAATTGCTTTCATCAAACCCTATTAAAAAAGGGCCAATTGCATTTAAGGTGGCAAGTAGATACCACTTTAATGCCCTAAAATCCCAACTCCCCTCATTCAACATTCAACATTCAAACCTCAAACCTACACCATCCAAACACAAAAACTCTCTATTTATTTCCAACTCTTTCTTTGCTTTATGTTAATTTTTCAGTGTTACATAGTTCTTTATCTTTTTCTTGCTTTATTCTTATGACTAGGTACAATATATAAATTCAAGTGATTCATAGATTTGTGTATCCGTTTAATTACCACAAGTATAAATGTTAGTACTTGATTTTCTTTTTAAAAATTTTTAGGAGAAAGGGTTTGCTATAGTTTGCTCTCTTAACCCTACCTGCAATGAGACACATTGTGGCCTTGTCTAGACATAAAACTTTTTTAACCTAAATAAATATATGATCAAATTTGATAAATCATTCACATAGTGGAAATTAAAAGTTTTTATATGAAAATTTGAAGGGTAAATTATTATGACTCTCCTGAGGTTTAGTTGAATACAATAGTTAGTTTTTTTAATTGTTTGGAATACATTATAAAGTAATTTACTAGATTTGGTTTCGTTTACTAAAAAAATCCTCCGTTACTTTTAAATGAAATATTCTGTTAGTTATCATGAATTAGAATATTTTGTTAGTTAATTAAAAAATACCAAAAATATCTTTTTTTTCACAAATTTGACATTTTGTTAACTTAAAAAATATATTAAAAAAAGAAAGACAAATTTGATATTTTTGTATCAAATTGATGTCATTAAAATTTTTTTTAGTATTTTTAAGACAAAAAAAAAAAGAAGAGCAAATTTGACTTTTACTTGTCTATAATTGCAAAAATAAAAAAAAAATTAGATTAGTATATTAAACTAAATTTGAAATACTTCATAATATATTTTAAAAAATAAAAAGATTAATTCATATAAATCTTAGGGGTTATATAGTAATTTATCCAAATTTAAAATACTTTCTCATAATAACCAAGTGACATGGTCATGTCACAATAAATAATGTGAATCTATTATAACTTGGGAGTTGAGTCAATTTTAGCATATTTTTAGACTAAAGTTCCAGTGTTTTTAATTAGTTCATATGAAGTTAATTTCATAGATGAGGTTATGTAGCTAGCTTTGCTATTTTATTTTTTAAAATTACATATATCCTCTCCATTTTTTTTATCCAAAGATATGATTGGTGAGATTTAAATTCAATAGTTTTTTTCAAAAAATTTGGCTTGTATTATCAATAAAGCCACAACCTTTCAGTTATATAGCCTTGTTATTAATTATACTACATTCATGCCTTCTACTTGGTCTTTAGTTACTACTACAAAAAATTGTCTTTTGTATCTATTTCTTCATGCTAGATGTGTCTGTTTAGAACAGACATATACAAATGAGACGCATCTGAATGACGACTCGGATGTGTCTGTTATGACTAAAACATACGCATTTGACATATGTCAGGTGCGTCTATTTCGTTTAGAACAAATGCATCTGATCTATGTCAGATTATATTATTATTTATAACAGACTTTATCTTTTTTTTTTTATACAATTACAAAATTTGCATACCCATAATCAGTAAAAGAACTTGCAAAAACCTCAAATTTAAAATATCATTGTATAACATTCAGAAAAAGTATTCTAATATACTTGCATTCGCTTGCAAAAAAATACAACCATATTTCTCGAATTTCATCTATTTGCATCGGAGTATATGAATTGGTTTGGAAAGTCTACAAGAAAAAATTTAAACACAGATGAAATTATAAATATATCATTACATATAATAGCTTGCTAGCCAATATAAATATATATATACTTGAAAATTTAAATTGCATAGCTCGGATTATAAATAAAAGATACCTTAGCTAATGTTATATTTGTGCTATAATGGGTCACTATGTCATACATATATCTCATAACATAGTATCCACATTCAAAATCTCTGTCTTGTACTGGACACTAAGAAACAATTCCAAAAAAACAATCAAAATATTATTCAATTCAATTTCTAAAAAAAAAATTGCAATATTAATAAGATATATGAAATTAAAATTATCACCTTAATATGATTCCAAGTCGGTGTCATTCCTACACCTTTTTCACCATTAAAACGGTATAATCTATATACCATAGAAAATGAATTTCTATCAAAATTAACATGTGCTTAATATAATTAAAAATTTTTAAGCTATTAGAGTAAATATTATAACTTACATGTTGAGGGATTCTTTCACACGTCCAATTTTTCTCTTTAAATTGCAGAGAGGATCCATGAAAAATATATCACCTTGTGCACACAAAAAAAAAATTCAACATCCAATGTTGACTCTAGATATACATATATTTTTAACTAATATGAAAATCAAAATGAAATGTTAATTAAAAAATTGAGATAAAGGCAAATGTTATCTTACTTTTCAATATATGGCAGGAAAACGAAATTTTTATCTT